>NQII01003365.1:6255-57016 GCA_002778355.1 Clitarchus hookeri | reverse complement strand
GGGCCCCCCGAGCACCCAGAAGTGCCGCAAGACGACGTGGCATGGACTCAACTAATGTCAGAAGGTATGCAGGAGGCAATTCAACCATGAATCCTGCAGGGCAGTCCACAAATCAAAACAGCGCCAATTTGAGAAAGGGCTGCACGTCTGTCACGTTTAATGATTCTCGTCAGTCGTCGTTTGTCCCGTTCTTTCACGATCTTTTTCCGGCCGCAGCGATGTCGAAGATGTGATGTTTTATCGGATTCCCGATATTCATGGTACACTCGTGAAATGGTCGTACGCGAACATCCAAATGTTATCACTCCCTCGGAGATGCTATGTCCAATCTCTCGTGCGCCGACTATAACACCACGTTAAAACGCACTTAGATCTTGATAACCTGCCATTGTAGCAGCAGTAGCCGATCTAGCTGCCGACCGCATCGCGTTACTCTGATTGGTTCCATACCTTTGTTATTTGCGTACGCACGCCTATACCAGTTTTTTTGCTCTTCAATATGTATAGTATTTAAACCGAAATAACTTTTTACCTTGCCTTGTATAACTGAATTCCTCTCTTGTTGCTAAGTGCGTGAGTGACTCAGGTCGACAGGAGAAACGAAGATGGCGAGAGCAACCTATGGCAGCAGGCAGTAGCCAACCAGACACAACGCCCCTTTACAGAGACTCGTGCAATCAATCAGGGGATATATATGCATATACTGACATCGAAAGAAACCATTATGCTATCTCGTGTCTGTGTATTTATATATCGGGGAATTAAAACATTGCTTTTTAAATGACTTGCAATCCAGAGTCTCTGCAGTCCTACATATGCATTTTCGAGCCTCAGCTTTCAGTTCAATAGCTGCAGTCCCAGTGTGTAGAATGTTTTACCTCTAGGGTGGACAGAATCGATAACCTCTTTCAACACCAGTTTATTCGAAGCGATAATTCGAATACACATGCTAATATTTACGGCTTGTATTAAAACGAAATATATTGTTGCCTTGTACTGTATAACTGCATTCCTCTCGTAAAGGGACATGCATGTTTAATATGTGATTGTGATTGTTAGTAAGTGCCTATAACTATTTTCCTTTACATTTTATTTTTATATCAGTTTGCATCATTGTGTAGCGATGTTGACCTTATCGTTCCTGCACTTCACAGTGGAAATTTTTTCGCCAATCAATTTTACAGCGCTCGATACTCGCGCAATATGTATTTGTTGGGAAATGCGTGTAACTATTTGCTTTTATAATAATTTTTTAAATCTTTTCGCTTCAGTGTCCAGCAGTGATGTTTGTCTAGCGCAACTAATGGTTTTAATGTATGTTGTTTCGTATGGGCTTACAGTTGTGTATGTGTGACTAGGCTGATCTGCCACCCTGGAGCCTGATCCATCTCTCTTGGCTATTGTTATGTACCATCCTTCAACTTGCCGAGTCCAGCATGGTGCTTGCGTCACTGGTTGACCATCTGGGCTGCATTACAGATTTCTACAGCTAATTGCACAACATCGGTCAGGTCTGTCGCGTTCTGCTGCTAGTATTGTGAGTATTGTATGTACTCTGAATTTGACAGTTTAATTTCACTTGGTTCATACAGAAGACGTTTGCTATTCTGTTGTACTAACCAGGGTGGCCTGGTCTTGTTTAGCATCGTCTAAAGCAGTGCACAGCACCCAACGCTTGTGTAATTTGTGATTTCAATGGTTGGTAAGTGCTTAAAATTATTTTACTTTACCTTTTATTTTTATATAAGTTTGGAACAGTGTGTGGCAGTGTGGTCCTTTTTGAACCTGTGCTTCTCGGCTTCACAAATCCTGTTTTAGACTAACGTGATGTACAGCGTTCGATGATCGCGCAATATTCAAAGGTTGTCAAATGCTTATAACTTTTTAGCTTTTATAAAAAAAATTTCTGTGTGTTTGCATCAGCGCGTAGCAGCGAATTCTCTTTTCCGCGACTAATCGTTTAGTGTTTGTTGTTATATGGTAAGCAAAGAAATACAGACTTTACAAGTTGCATGATTTGTATCGCACTTGGCGCATTGTAGTTATTTTTTGTGGTTGGCCCTTATGATCATGCCTTCTTTCTCATGCCGACATGCATTCTAGCTTTTACTTAACTTCTTGGCATGATAGCAACACTGACATCACTGTTATGGGCTGTGGCACCATCTGGTATTGTTTTAATATATTTTGATTTTTTTTACATTAGTCTCGTGATTTACCTACGTATATGCCAGTCCTTTATTGCTTGTTACATGACTGATATTTCATGTACAGGGTGGTTTCATATCGTTTACACATAGTTTCCCTGATCATTGCAGTAGACTAATGGTGTTTATTAATTTTAACACATGCATGTTTTAGTGTAACCTGCGACGACATGTATCTTGTTGCCGGTACGATTGTATATTGCTTTATATTTCAAAATATGGCAGGTTGTTAATGGTTACCCAGGCTAAAGATGACTCGGTCTGCTGTCTCTTGTGTTGGACTGCCGGTGTTAGTCATACACAACATAGTCTATTTGGCAGTGCTGACCACTAACTGAGGATATCTCAATGCTACCCCTCAATGCTGATCCCAAACTGCTGACACCCAGTGCTGCCTTCATGCAATTACCAGCGCCAAACATGTTCTGTTTAACAACCGGTCAGTTTTCTATGGGTGCAATAATTTATATCACAACCCAGCCAGTCGAGTACGAAGCTATGTTCGAATTCTCTCTCCAGTGGGCTAGAGAAATCAGTATGCAACTATTTACTAGACGAGTGCATGCAGGCCTATGAGTATAGGTTTGCTATGTCAGACCCTACACGTACATGAAATGGTAACTTTGTGACGCACCTGTATGTATACCTTTATTTTATTTACATGCATGGACAGTTGTTACATGTTCTCGAACTTCAAAGGTTTGTAAATGCTGACCAACTACATATGCTTGTAACAGCGCTTAAGGCCTACCTTCCCTTATCTCCTTGATTTCAGTTGGAAGTGATGAATCTGGTATGAATTTGGTGGTCGTAGATTCTGTGGGTGGGATACATCCGGCTACTGTCGATTTGAGGGCTTAATGTGTACTTGTCCCGACGACCCTGTTAGTCATCAGATGTGAGGCCAATGATATGAATTTGGTGACTATAGCTTCTGTGGGTGGGAAATGGTAGCCAACTACGCTTGTACAAGGGCTTAAGACGTAAGTGACAATATCATGTTGTTTGTTGTCGGCGAAGTCTATGTTATGAATTTGACGACTATAGCTTCGGTGGATGGGAAATGGTGGTCGACTGTGCTTATAAGATTCCTTACAGGTTACTTAGCCCTAATACCCTGTTCTTCATCAGAGAAGATGTTTATGATAAGAATTTGAAGCCTATAGCTTCGATGAGTAGGAAATGGTTGGTAACTATACTTATAAAAGGGCTTAGAGCATGCTTTACCCTGCGGCCCTGTTCATCTTCGGTAACTATGTTATGTATTTGGTGAATATATCTTAAACCTTTTGGAATTTACAACCATGCTTATAAGCGGATATAGGACATACATGACCCAGCGGTCTTTATATCTTGGGGGATGATACCTATGATATGAATTTGGTGGTTGTATCTTAGACAGTTCAGAAATTACTGTCAACTATGTTTGTACATGTACTTAGAACAAACTTGACCTTGCAGCCCTTTTCATTGTCTCTGGTGATGCCTACTCATGAATTTTATGACTATATATTAAAGGGTTCGGAAATTATATCCAACTTAGCTTATAAGTGCGATTGGGGTGTACTTGATCCAAAGGCTACTTTCGTTGTCTGGGGTGATACCTATGTTATTAATTAAATTACTATATCTTAATCAGTTCGAAAATTATAGCCAACTATGATTATAAGTGGGCTTGGTTGATACTTGTCTCTGCAGTCCTTTTCGTTTTCGGGGGTTTTGCCTATGTTATGAATTTGGTACTTGTATTTTAAATATTACGGTAGTAACAGTCAACTATGCTTATAAGTATGCTTAAAGCATACTTGATACTGCTGTCCTTTTTTACTGTCGGGGGTGATGTCTATGGTATGAATTTGTTAACTATATATTTAATGATTCGGATATTCCCGCCAACTTTGCATATAAGTAGGCTTAGATAATACTTGAACCTGCTGCCTTTTTCGTTTAGGGGGTGATGCCTATATTATGAATTTGGTAATTGTATCTTAAAAGGTTTGGTAATTACAGCCAACTATGAGTATATGTGTGGTTAGGGCATACTTGACCCTGCGTTCTTTTCATTGTCGGGGGTGATGCCTATGTTATGAACTTGGTGAGTATATTTTAAATGCTTCGATAATTATACTCAACTATGCTTATAAATGAGCTTAGGTTGTATTAGACCCCGCGGCTCTTTTCGTTGCCACGGGTTATACCAATGTTATGAATTTGGTAACTACAGGATGAGTATATAAGAATACCCCAACTTTGAAAGTTTGTAATATCTAAACCAAACAACCTAAAGCCTTGATGGACCAATCAAATGAACCGTAGAACTGTGGAGATTGTTTACCATACATCCATAAATGTTCAATGTGACCACCATGAGCGGCTCGAACGACATCTACGCGATAATCAAACTCTTTCCGCGCTCTTGTCAGAATGTCCGGTGTAACGGTTTGGATGGCGTTCGTAACTCTCGGTTTAAGGTGGTGAGGGGAAACGAGTTCACATTCGACACGTCAATGTGAAGGGGACGGTCTGATGTTTCCTTGCCTAGAACGAGGTAGACGATGCCTATATGTCTAAGCTGGTTTTTGCTTGTTTTGTCACTTGCAACCTATTGGTAAATAGATGAACTTCAAATGCCACAGACTCTTATTTCTTCTGTTCCTCCTTCTTACTTTTTTTTGTGTACGCATTTTCTGCCACAGACATCAGACGTTTCTGTTGTTATTCCTACAATTATTTTGTTTAACAACTGATTATTTTGTAGTCTCTATAGGAGTTTTGGTATATAACACACTTGCCACAACCTTCTGGGCATGGTAGTTGATAGCTTTTTTCTTGGTTTTACACTTTTCTTCGCAGGAGCTTCATGTGTATGGAGGATATTAGACAACAATGGCCATGTAATGCTTTGAATAATATCTCTTCCAGAATCAGTGATAACTATGTCGTCTGAAGTTTAGTAATGAAGAGAATAAACACCATCGGAAATTGAACTGTCACTATCCGGGTATACTGGCGTATTTTTCTGGGGTTTCTTTGCTGTTTGTTTTGATGCATATCGTTTCACTCCATCACGTGCTGACTTTGACCAAGAACCGAGTCGTTTGTTTGTCATTCTAGATCTCAGTAACTGCCTCCGTACTGTCTTCAGGTCTGTGAGTGGGTTCGCTAGGCGCGAAAGCTTTACCTGCAATCAGAGAAGGGGACAATTCTGTAGATACCTGTTGCTTGAAAACCCGAGGAAACATTGGCAGGTGTCTTAGCCTTCACCCAGGCTCGCGAGAAAAGTTTCCAGAATTGACTTCTTCTTATCTTCCAGTCGACACTCATTTTTTCCTTGTCTGTAGCTGTGCTATGTGCACGTTGTCTCCCAAACAACATTTTCTCTTAATCTCAATGTATTACATATATTTAAAAAACGCTTTTATCCATTGGTTGGAGTTCATGCATCGTATTACTAGGAATGCTAAATAATGTGATATCACGAGCAGAAGATCATTGTACAAGCAGACTGCTGCTTGTACAATGTCTGCATCCAAATGCGAAGATGCACCATTAAAAATTAAAAGTGCAGGCCCAGGGGTTGTGTATTCTGCAAAATGAGAAAGCCACTTCTCTAAGGTCTGTGGTTTCATAGAGCCTTTTGGGGTCATGAAGACTTTACTCCTAGGTGGTAAATTGTCATACCATTCTGGTTTCAACGATTAGTTTTGTAGAAGATTACTGGGGGGATAACATTACATAAAGTATTATTACATGAGACGATGGTAACATTCTCACCATGTTCTGAAACTATGTTATGCACACATCTTGCTCCTTTTCGAGCCAAAAAAACTTGAGATTTGCGTAAACCAAATCTGTTTCCCTTTTCGTCGACATTGTATATACATTGAGGCTTCTGCATTAAATCATTCGATCATGAGATTTTTCAACTTTTCAAAACGATTCTTAACTATAAACCTATTAAGTTTATGTGCCCTTGCTGGATTCAAATTCTGAGATTTCCTTTTGGCAACATCAGGGTTCTTTTGCAGAAACAACCTGAGCCATTTCCTACCAGCTGACCACAATTATATGTTGATTGGATTATTTATGTTAATCATCGAACAAAAATTATACACTGTTGGCTTAAGGACTTTGAGTGTTATAGGCATTCCTGCATCTGCAGGTCTGTGAATTCTCCTGCAAAGCTCTATTTCCTGATCAACTGTCAAACAGGTGGCCTACCTGTGAACGTTTTAAAGTTTTCAGGTGCTATATGGTTCCTGAGCGTCCTTCTGGGAGTACCAAAAATCTCAGCTACCCTCCTTACTACCAATTATTCCTTCAAGACTCCATCCATGGCTTCAGTTAGCTGTTCTTGAGTCCATATGCCTACGTTATTGGCCATCTTGATCTGTAACATAATTAAGCAATAATTTGTAATTATTTTTAAGCAGTTAAAACAATTTTACATTACAGTTTTCATGATTATGTGCTGTATGTCCAGGGGAGTTCTGTTATTACGGGTGATTTTCATCCAAACATTTATTTAGCATGAAGCTAAAATTAAAACGTATATATAAAAGCTTCTTCTTATGTAGATTAATTCAAACATATTTATATAATAATTTTATGAAACAAAATGGCAAGCATATAACACCTTTAACCATTTGCGTAGTTACAGAAATTGTTCTGTTTAAGGTAGCCCACTATGTTCTCAAGGTGGCCCACTATGGCCACTTTAGGAACCTAGCAGAAAAGAGCATTTACGTGCATAATTATTCCTCTCACACAAATATATTTCAATGAACATTGAATATACTTTATATTTTCGAATACTTATACTTCAGGCTTTCAGAAAAAACATATCAACATTAATTTACTTGTACACTTACCTATATTTATTACGACATTCTACTCGACCAGAAATAATAAAACACTATCTTTGCGCTTCATATCTTGACTAATGGCATCGCAACATGGCCGGCTATCGACTCACGCTTCTCATTCCTTGCATTATATACTAGATCCAGATAGCGCAAAAGAAGCAGCAGCCATCTGGTGGTATTTGTCATAACTACTATCGGAATCGCACAGTGGGCCGCCATTGGCACACCCACCTTTTAACCGAACAAAAATAACGTATAATAATGAGTTTTGAATACAGGAGGTCTTGTACATATAGATTTAATTTTTTCATGTAGTTATTTCATTTATATAATAAAGAAAACAAACAAGATGATACACAGGCAAATTTTTTCTTTACTTGTGCACTAAACGAACATTCATTAAACACCCAAATATTAAACGAAATCAATAATTTGCATTTCCTTACAACTTTCACCAACCAAATTTCTCACAGAAATGAAAATGAAAGTTGTCATTTTAGTTTTGGTATGCCCTATAGAGTCACAGCCCTACAGACACGCTCGCGCATATATACAGACACACGCAATATTTTATGGCTAAGTTACTAGCAAAAAACATTCGCTTCAGCTATACTTTCAAACGTGGTTACATCCCTCCAGTGGACTAAGCTGTAGGTCTTATAGACGCAGTTTTTTAGAATACCGCTGACAAACATTGCTCGGTTATTCCTTTTGAAATTATTTTAATACCGAAATTAAAGAACAACTTTTCCCTTAAGTGATTATTAAGAGAGCTATGGACCCCTGAACATTGAGTTTTGAAATGTGTTTAGTTTAAAATATCCGAAAGTATTTGTGATGAAGTAAGAAATATGATTTGTTTACCGAAGAACTAACACCTGAGAACGCAGTTGTTAAAATCATCCCTCTTAATTGCGTAAATGGGCATTGCCACCCTATGTTTACATGATGCTTTGTAATACTGAGCAGTAAACTATTCGTTAAAACCAATAATGTATCAGCACATATAAGTAAGCTGAAAAGGTAGTCTTGTGGGAACACACTCAGGTAAACTGTTTCTTCAAACCATTACATATTTTACCATGTGTGCCATTTGCAAAATCTAAACCTCCCCATTCCCCCATTCCCTTCTTGAAACATTCTTATTCCAAATCCTGAAACAATTCACTAACCTATCTTGTGACAAATTACTTGTTCTTAACTATCCTCATATACTTATTAATGCGGGTTTTATGCGAAATGGGCAGTTAAAGTGTCTGGCATTTTAATGTAATGCATAGCTACACTACGTATTAAAATAGCTACGATACTGGTTCCAATTACAGGTGTTTCGTATGACAGAGATTGGGATTTACAAAGTCAGTGTGAAGCGAAGTAGAGAATTTTTTAGTTCTCACCAAGCTAAGATACCCTAATACTTAATCTAGTATGTTTCTGTAGACCTCTCATTAAACTGAAAGATTAGAAAAGTTGTGAGGTCATGAATGCACTCGCTATTTGCTGCTGCTGTGTTTGTGTGTAATGACTCTTAATAAGGAAGCAGATGATATAACTAGCCTTTTTAAAAAGTTTATTTCGCATACGTTGCACAGTTTTTCACAAGGGAATTTTGTGTAAGTGTCTCTCTTTTATTTTGCCAAATGTTTGGATTTGCAGTCATATCAGATAATGTATAATGTTAATGACTGATACAATTTGACATATTCATAAGCTTATTTTTCTGTAAAACCATAATTGCGTTTATAATAATAGGGAATTCTGTTTCTTGAAAACTGCATTTTTGTATGTATGAATATAAATATATATAAATAAATATATATAAATAAATATATATATAAACATAGTCATGTATATGGAATAAGTGACTAATAAACTCAAAAAATTTAAATTTTGTTCTTATTTTGATTGTGATGTCCTATATTAACAAAAGGTTGATTCTACACTACTAACCGATATAAATTTCTTCCTTATTTAAATTATATGTGCTTCTAGAAAAAACTTGGACCAATTATTATAAATAGTACAGGAAATACAATCACTAGCGCAGAACATCGTTGAATATACAGAATTTTGAAATAATTTTTTATGTTATTTATTTATTAGTTATATGTTACAACAAGCAATTTATATAAGGTCGTCAATTTTAATTCTGCATTCTATTTAAGGATGTTTGATAACTTCCTGCTGATAATTTTATATTTATGTTTTCAAATGCAATTTTTTTTTCATATTAAGTGTGTATGATAATAACCTGCTCATTATAATATATGCATGTGAAACACAGGTCAGTTTATACAGACTGTAAGGGTATACAATAAATATTTTACGTTGCATATTTGTTGCATAATCAGCTAACAATGTCAAAATTTTATGTTATTTTATGTTAATAAAAAACGCAACAAATTAAACTGAAAAAAGAACTTATACTTGAATGCCAATGGCTGCTTCAAAAGATACCTGGAATTTCTCTAGGAAAACCATTAAATTCTTTACCATATGCAAACAGTTGCATAGTATTGTCTGCAATTTTCATACAGGAAATAGTTAAATATTTTTAAGTATTAAAGTTGCCAAAAGCTGTGTCAAAATCATCATTATAGTCTTTTATTGTTATCTTTGTATTAGTCATATAATTTTTTAGTTGTTACCACATCACAAAAATGTCAAAAAAATTAAAATTTAATTGCCAATTATGCAAAAAATGTACAACAGAAAACATTTCTATTGCATAAAAATTTTGTCAATCGTAATGAATATTAATTGCCAGGATATTATTATAATATCAAAATATGAATATATATATATATATATATATATATATATATATAGAATTAGAAAATTATTTGAGTACTGATTTAAAATTTCCCGCCAAAGTTTGAAATTGAATAGTCCGTCATTTAATTTATTTCGTGACACAGCCACTTAGGGTGATTGAATTTTGTATTATAAATATTAGGGATTATTGAAGCAGTAGTATTTGTGCGCTAACTTGTAGAAATTTTGTTGTTTAGTGGTTGAACTATGGTGATGGTGTCATTCTTGTGATGGCAACTTACTAATTTCTATTACCGACGGGAAGGTGGCATTCCCCGTCTTGCTTCCCTTCTGGAATCGCCAATGACAGTTTCCGGTACAATGACAGCTAAAAATTAATTATTTATCTGATTATTTTCTCTGCAAGATTTGAATGGAGCGCTTCACCTCATTTTTGTGTTAAGGATGAAAAGCTGCCACATGCAACTATTATTCAGAAAGTGATTTGGACTAAAACTTAATCAAAATGTTGTTCTAGGAAACATTTACAATAAGTATCGGATGTTTTTTTTTTATTTGTCCAGGGATACCGCAAAATACCAACTGACCAATTTACTTACGCAGGCCTGTCAATAACAGTTGTAATTTTTTTTATATCATGTCATGTTGCGTATTTTTTATGTCGTGTGTTTCGTTTTGTAACAAAACGGTATCTGTATACTACTCAACTGATATTACCTATGTCATAGACAGCGTCTTTAAGAGATTAAAGTTGTCCCTCCAGTACTGGAAAATGCTGAAAACAAAATTTTTTTTTATTTAATTTCCTATACTAAAAGTTATCTTGTAAAAACAGAATGTTCTGAAAACTATGTTAATCAATACATTTTGCTATAGAGGAGAAACCTTGGAATTAACCTGAGTATTTTCTTTGTAAAGGGATTGGGAAAGAGGCGTTCCAGCTCGGCCTCGTTATGCTGATGTTCTTTTTTTGTTGTCTTTCTTGTTGCTTGTGTCAACATCTACACCCCAACGTTTTCGATTCACGTTGCACCCTGTTTCCTATGTGACCAATTGCAGCCACACTAAAAGGTGTAAAACTAGTTCCAGCTGTTGCATGGAAAAGGGGTGCTGCAGTGGTACCAGAGGGTGAGTTTCGTGTAAACCAACGTTTTGGTGTACTAGAACTGACCCCATTAATTGTGACTAGCCATGTGGATGTTGGAGGCAGGGTGGCAACTGTACAAGTTACCGTAGGTTGGTAAAGTGTTAAGATTTTGTGTTTACCAGTTAATATAGTGATTTGCTTGGTGTAACTATAAGTTAGTGTGTGTGTAAAATTTTATTAGGTAAAATGTATTTACCCTATGTGACCTAACTCAGTCGCGATAGTATCAGTGGACATAACATAGTTAATCATGGCTCTGGCTATTGTTCCGGAGTTTCTTCTTAAAGACGAAGTGTTGTATAAATATACATTAAGGGATGTGCATGCACCAGAAGATACTGCAGCTGATCTTCCCTTAGGCGAATGCTGTGTGTGTGACTTTAACATTAATTTCACTGAACTTGATGTCGGAAGCTGAATACAGTTGCTGTGCAGCTAAGTTGGTAGCCATTCAGGAGATTTTTGATAATATGCAGTTAGATGCTGAGAGGTTTGCTTTCCCCAAGATTAAAAATCTGTCTGATGCATCTTCTTAGACGTGCACAAAATTTAATGGATATCCAAGTTAAATCCCTTTAAAATTTTCTTATACAAACTGAAAGTGTATTTGCAAGTGTTGCAAAAGTTGAATTGTCGTGCCTTAGTAGTGGACCCAGTGATGTCACAGAGGCTCCTGTATTAGCTGTAGCGATGCAGTTTGCCTCGTTTAGCATTAGTACTCCACCCTCAAGTCTCCAAAACCTACCACCTTTCAGTGAGAACATTCTCAGTGATAATCCTGTTCTCATTGTCTGTACCACAAGCCAACTCAACGCCTTTGGGCCACGTTTCACTTTTCCTCCAAATTTTAACACGAGTACCATGTTTCTCCATCCCATTCATATGACCCCGTCCGTATTATCCACACCATCCAACACATTTCAGCCTGACTTTGGAAAAATTACACATCCCTTGAATCAAATGTTACAAAATTTCTTGGCCACAGGTGGAATCCATTACGTAAATTGTTGGCATTTCTAAAAGCAATTTAAAAGCTCAAGCAAAGTCAAACCAATCCACAGTCACAACTTTTAGAAGTCTTGTATCATTCAACTGCTGGTACTCTGAGTGAACATACCAGAGTTGCAATTGACCGTCGTGCCACATGCAATACCTTTCATGGGGAAATGTTGAACTGTTTTGTTCCATCCAGGCTTCGCACTCTGCTTCAGCTGAGAATGTTCAACATGTTACAGATACCCAATGAATAATTACCAGTGTATGTTTACAGCACTAGAGAAGCCACAGCAGTTCACAGGCTCCCATTTCCTGAAAGTGAAGTGGTCGATAGCATCCTTGAAGTTGTGGCACACAGGAGCATTCGCAGTTGGTGTTGGTCACGAAGCCACATTGTTTCTTACCTTTATAGGATGTGCGTTCATTACCAGAATATACGGTACGCAGATCAGAAGCGTCGGGAATCATTCCATCATAACGGTTAGAATAGGTTTAAAAAATAAAACCAAAACTTTAGATGCGGAAGTCGTCAATGTGATACCAAAGTCAGCTACCCAAGGCAGGAAACTAGTTCAAGTGTCACTAGTCCTTCCTCTGCACCCAAACATAAAGCTTCTGTGTGATATTCGTGCAACAAAGTTGTCCATATTGCACGAAACTGCTGGTAAGTAACAAACGCCACTTGACACGAGCAAAGTTTGGCAAATGCTCAGTATAATTATTACATTTACAAATCTCTTGGACTTAGCTTGTACTTTGATTGTCTTTTTGGCCCTACTCAACCAATTGTAAGTGAAAAAAAATGGACTTGTGCCATTTATGATTGCGTAAGATAGAGTGGTCCCGGAGCCTAAGTACCGCCATGTTCAGGTGAATATAGGACCCATTACTGCTAATGCTTTGGTTGATTCTGGTTCCGCACGAACCATAATATCTGCTCAAATTTTTTACAAACTAAAAAAATTAAAGTTGGTAAAAAATATTGTGCCTAGTCAACTTCAGTTATATACTGCATCTAGGGAACTGTTACCTTATTTGTGTGGTGCTAAAATAAAATTGAAAAAAGCACTTTTTACTTGGCAACGCGAGTGTTTGGTAGCAAAAATATTGAGTTCTGAATTCATTCGTGAGGCAGATTTCATGACATTTACTTGATTGATGTTAGATTAACAAGCACAACATATTTTCTGTAAGTTTGCGACTGAAAGTAAAATAAACTCACTGTTACATAACCTATCATAAGAAATTCAGTCTAATTTGGAATTCAAGCCAGTTACTAATGAGTTGGAACATTTGTATTGTAATCAGCTGGAGGTCATTGAAAGTGTTTGTAAACAGTTGCCTAAGGTTTTGACATCTGAATTAGGGGTTGACAGGTCTTCTGGAATATGAAATTAAATTACTCAGTAAGAAGTGTGTAAAAAATAATCGAGATCGTTTGACTCCTCCACAAATGAATTTTTTTTTAGAAAACAAGTACAGTAACTATATGATAAGAGGGTCATTGAAACTTCCACGTTCCATTACGCTAGTCCTGGATTTTGGGCCCCAAAACTTTATCAAAATTATAGGATAGTAGTAGATTATCGCAAGGTAAAACGAAAGTTGGAAATATAATCTGTTCACTTACCTGAATTACATGATGCATTTCACTGTTTTGGCAAGGGAAAATTATTCAAGACCACTGATCTGAATTCTGTCTGCCACAAAATTCCACTTACAAAATCATCAAAACTTATTACTATTTTATGTGTGCCATGGAATCTTTATCAATTCACGAGGATTCCTTTTGATTTGGCAACTGGTGCCCAGGTTCTCACAGGACTGTTAAATCACATTTTCCATGATGTGAAATTTAAATTTGTTTATAACTACCTTGATGATCTGATTGTTTACTCACATAAATTTTAAGGGCATTTGGAACAATGAAGGGAGGTCTTTACTAGGTGGCAAAATTCTGGTATCACTGTGAACCCAACAAATATTAAATTCGCTATTCAAGGAATATCCTTTTTCGGACGTAAGTTTTCACCCAATGGCATTTACATTGGCCCCAAACGAAGAAAACTATTCAGAATTTTTTTCCACCTCGTGATATTAAAGGTATTCCCCGTTTTATAGGTATGGTACAGTTTTCAGCAAATTCATTCCTCATTTGGCCGGAAAGGCGGCTCCATTAAACCAGTTACGAAAGAAAAACGCAAAATTTGAAGTAAACGAAGAACAGCAGAAGACGTTCGAGACTTTAAAATGGGAGATAACACATCCACCTGTGTTCCGTATGGCTGATTTCTTTATATTGCAGACCGACGCTTCAAGTTCTGCCACTGGCGCATTGTTAACACAGGAGATTGACAGAGTCAGATTACCAATTGCTTACGACTCACACACTCTCACAGCTCAGGAGAAGTGATCCTCCACTATTTACGAACTTCAATGTTTGGCAGTTGTTTTGGGAGTATATAAGTTCCGTCTGTATTTAGACCATGCGGCACTTCTATTAGAAACAGATAATCAACCTGGTTATTAGCTAATCCTCGACAGTTAGGAAATATTGGTTACTGGGTAGTAAAAAATGTCTTCTTTGAAGTTTAAAGTTGAACATATTAGAGGCTCTCGGAATGTGGTCGCCAAAATAATGTTACGTATGTTTGAAGGCTATAAATCTATTAAAATGAATTCCCTTTCGCTTTCACAGATATTGCTAATCATGAAAGACAATATACTCAACTAAACAAAATTATCCAAAATTTGATCATACGCCTTAACTTTTGGAAAATGGTGTCCTCATCAGTAGGTCATATGATCATCAATATTGCATTGTATTGCCAACCCATTTTAGGCCTATCGTTGTTGAATATTTTCATTTTTCGCCTTTAGGAGGTCATCTAGGTATTTTCAAAACCATTCAGGCAATACCCAGTAAATTTAACTGGAAAGGCATGAATGCCGATACTGCAGAAAGGGTTAAGGTTTGTAAATTATGTGCTTTAAGTTATCCTGCTGAGAACACTCATTTAGGCCTTCTTGAATCTGAAGAGGCTGAGAAGCCCATGCAGAACATGTTCATTGATTTCGTAGGCCATTTGCCTCGTAGCAAATCAGGCCATAATATGCTACTTGTGTGCATAAATACATTTTCTAAATTTGTTTGTCTTATTCCCTTAAGGAGAGCAGATGCTAATTCCACTGTTCCGGCTCTTGAAAATGATGTTTTCAAAAACTTTGGTATTCCATCTAAGATAAAATTGGGCAGTGGTCCTCATTTTATCTCAAGATGTTTAAAAAATATGTGCTTTGCATATGGTGTTACACATGTAACCTTATCGCCATATTACCCTTTGCCCTCCCATGTGGAAAGATTTAATGGGATCTTTCAGCTGCTTTGACCGCATTTCATGTGAAAGATCAATCTAGCTGGGATAACGTCTTTCCCTGGTTACAATGGATTTTAATGGTGAAAGGCATCATTCTCACAAGTCTACGCCATTTAATCTCATGTTTACTTTGTTACCAAACAATGCCTTGTTAAATTTGTGGTCCCTAAACGAACTGCTTCCTGATGATGTCAAAAATATTCATGATGTGAAGGTGGCAGCTCTTAGAAACCTCAAATAATAACATGAAAGAATTCGTGCTAAGTACAATATAAATAGAAATCCTAATTATTTAAGCGTAGGTGACCTTGTTCTGTGCAAGTCACACCCTGTCAGCCGTGCTACTGACAAGAAAATGGCAAGACTTTCGCATCGTTGGACTGGTCCCTACCAGATACCGCGTTTTCTTACGCTAGTTACTGCTAGTCTGGCTGACCCAAAAACAGGCGGTTATCTCATTCGAGACCATGTATTTCATCTAAAAACATTACATTGATCTTGTGATTAATTAAACCTTGGCTATGGTACTGCAGGATCTATGAGTCTTCTTTTATTAGGTTGATCAACCAATCTCTCACTCAGATTGTTTAGTGGTTTCGTCTGGTCTTTGTAGCCTGATCGCCCACCTTTGTTGCTTTTCAGTCCATTCATTTTCTCTAAAACCTACGGTATTTGGTTAGTAAATTTGTTTTTGTATTCGTTGCTTTGTATTTATTTAAGGATTCAAAATATTTTTTATTGGTATGTGTGTTATAAAGGTTCTATTATTGGTGTTCAAATGGGAAATCATTTCGGCCAAATTTCTAAAATTGACGTGCATGTGCATACTGTGTAGTACAATTGGTGTGGTTATGTAGTCGGTACCACTTGTATATTTGGGTCTAGCAAATGTAAATAATCGATTCATCAAACTATATCGAGAGCTCCATTGCACTCGTGCGGAAAGCACCCGTCTTCCTTCTTCTGAAAGGCCCAATCGGCCAATCATGCCGTAGTGTAAAGGAATTTCTTCGTGTGCTCTCAAATCCTTTTAATATGAGTTAATCATATTGTCTTACCACTTGGAGTAAGTGAATTTTGTTTTATAAATATTAGGGCATATTGAAGCAGTAATATTTGTGCCCTAAGTTGTCGAAATTTTGTTGTATAGCGGTTGAACTGTAGTGATGGTGTGATTCCTATGATGCTAACTTACTAATTTCTATTATTACCGTCGGGAAGGTGGCATTCCCCATATTGCTTCCCTTCTGGAATCGCCAATAACAGTTTCCGGTGAAATGTCAGCTAAAAATGTATTATTTCTGTTATTATCTTCTTTGCAAGATTTGGGTAGAGTGCGTCGCCACATTTTTGTGTTAAGGACTACAACCTGCCTCGTGCAACTAACATTCAGAAAGTGATTTGGACTAAAAGTTACTCAAAATATTGATCTAGGAAACATTTACAATCAGTATCACATGTTTTGTTTTTGTCCAGGTATACCGCAAAATACCAAATGACCAATTTAGTTAAGCAGTCCTAACAATAAAAGTTGTAATTTTTTTATGTCACGTCAAGTTGCATATTTCTTTTATATAGTGTGTTTATGTAATACACAACTGATATTACCTATGTCAAAGAAAGTGCCTTCAAAAGATAAAAATAATCCCTCCATTTTTGGAAGGTGGTGAATCGCACAATATTTTTTATTATTAAGTTTCCTACACTTAAAAATGTTATGAAAACTATGTTTATCCATACATTTTGCTATAGAGGAGAAACCTTGAAATTTACCTGAGTATGTTATTTGTAAAGAGATTGGGAAGGAGGCGTTCCAGCTCAGCCTCGTAATGCTGCTCTTGTCTTTCTTGTTGCTTGTGTTAACCTCTACTCCCAAACCTGTTCGATTCACGTTACACCCTGTTTCCTGAGAGACTAATTGCAGATCCACAAGGAGGTTATCCTAGTGTGTAGGTCGTTCTTGTGCTTGCATGGAGAAGGGTAGTGCTGACATGTTGTCAGTTCTAATTCAGGCAGTGAAAACTGTGTTTTCGATACAAGAACACAGATGTAAAATGTTGGTATGTGGAATTTATGAAAATTGAAAATGCCAATAATTTGATTATATAGATTTTATACATGGAAGTTTTGACACCTGATAACAAATTTGAAAGGCACACACCTAAATACGTAAAGTTACGAGAATTAATACATCTATCAGCTATGTAACTCGCGGAATTTAAGCTAACGGTTACAAAACATTTCCAAACACCACTTACGATTACAGAAATTATAACAAAATGCAGAAACAATATTAATCTTACGCGCATTCATAAACCGGATGGTCACATTGTGCACTAGGTCCAGATAAATGTTTCTTCTATGATACACATCTTTATGGCATTCAATATTCATGTGCTTATAATTATCCTATTATTTTACACGCATACTGACACACAAATGAATATTGAATGTATCGAAGACGTGAATCAAAGAAATAATTAATTTATCTGACGTATACCGAATGTAACCATCCGGTTTATGATTGTGCGTAATAATAATATAGTTTCTGCGTTTTGCTGTGATTTTAATTTAATATTTGTAAGCCTTAAGTTCATTAAATTTGTAACTTTCTCGTGTACGTATATGTATATGTATACCGTTTAACGTATATGTATACTGTTGCGGTAAACATAAGCACTGTTTAAGTGTAAGACGAATGCGTAACGCCTTAATTTTGCCTTAGGAAATAGACTTTGAAATATACGCACGTGTATGAATAAATTAAGAATTTTCATGCAGGAAGCATGTTACATTATAAATCATCCGTACAGTACATTCAGGTACATCTAAAACTGTCAAAGGTGAAATGTGAGCACTTGTTACACTGTTGATATGTAATATAGCGTCAGCACCAGTTTATATGGCTTTTTCTTCTGATGTATTGAGGAACATCCTCCTTATCGGCTCTTTTTGAGAATGTTATATAAGTGTTTTTTTTATAATCACTATTACCGCTGTGATTTGCATTGTATACACACCGTCAAGTATCTTCCAGTTTTCGACTTCAAACGTTAATTTTATACTAACTGCTAGTTCGAGTTGTTGTTATCGCTCATACTATTTTAGCGAGCGCGAACCTTGTTACAGCAAACACACTGATAAATTTATGTGTCGTATTTTCCTGTTACCAGATACCGGGGTGGTAAATAACATCGCCGGAAGCAATTCATAATAAAAGCCTGGACATTGTCAGACTTGTTTTTTACTCTTTTGCCTCTTCGCTCCCATTAATTCATACGATTATATTTTTTTCTCCTCGGGCACTTACACCACCGCCATTTTTATCGCAGAAAACACCACTGCGAATTAAGCAAACCCAAGGGACTGCACGCGTCAAGACTTAACATTCTGCCTTGTGTAACGGCTCATTAAGAACCTTGGAGGGGGGCCACCCTACTACATGACGTATATCTTTCATCGCACAGGCAGCGTCTTACATCGACCTGTGTATACAGCTAATAGTAGAATCCTCCATCGCAAGATATATGTGATATTCCAGTAGGGTCAATTTATGAAACTATCTGCTCTTTACCTGTAGGCATATTCTGTTTTGCAACACACGAACATATATATTATATAAAAATGTAAAAATTCATAAATGTGCGTGTGTTTAATATATATACACACACAGGCACATGCACATTTTTCAGACAAAGTAAAGAAAATATTTTATATCATATGTTTTACATGATATTGCTCTTTTTTTTTCTTTTTTTTTTTTTTCCCCTTCAAAATTGGCAGAACACTGAAGAGATATTTGGTTTAGTACTCGTGCTGTATTTGGAGAGAAGTTTTAATTTTTCCTTCACATGCTATATTTTTTTTTATTTACAGACTTTTTGTGTATCTGTCGTCTTTAATGTTGGAAATATGTCAAATATCCATATACCCTTCCAGTAAAATTGTACAAACATTTCAGTTAAAAAAACGAACATAATTTTTCTTCTCATGTATATAGAAATACAACATTTTTAAAGGACTTCTTGAAAAGTAGCGTGGCAAACATTTCATCTGTTTACTTCGGATTATGACATTGAAATTTAAAGCCTTATATGGTCCTTGTCATTCAAGTAATATAAACACAAATTAACGTCGCTTTAAAAGCAATATTGTTTTACTTTACTTGACGTAAATTTGTTTCAAACAACGCCATTTTATACATAAAGAAATTTCTGTAATAACATATTTTTAAAATGAAAGAACAGCTATGAACTGTATGCTTTATATCCAGAAAAACAAGTATTAAATGGAAACAAAACTGGTTGAGCCAAACAAATTGAAATTTGTATATGGCGATACAAATACACTGTTTATATGACAAAATAAAATGTTCACCATATTTATTTGCACTAACCAAACAGCACATATTTGAGTGGTATTTAAATTGCAATTTCATATTGTTGCTAAAGCATTTTCAATTAAATTGACAGCAGATTAATGAAGTTTTATGATGGCTTTCCTGTAACAATAATCACAATTTTAGCTAGCCTAGCGTTATATTCATTCAAAACATGGCTTTCTTGCATAACTTAAAATCTATCAACGGCACAGCTGTAATTCTAATCCAAACTACTGGCTTAAACGCATGATGTTTTACCCACCCACTTACAAACTATACATAGAAATTTGAACAGAATTTCATGTACCTTATATTTGTAACCAGTATAAATGTTTGGTTTTTCATAGTAATTTTGCTATCACTTGAAATGTTTCACAGAAAAACTGTCTGGTTCTAAGCATTTTCTCTTTTCACCTTGCTTAATACCTTGAAAAGGCCATTCTGAGACACTTGCTATCCTTACGTTCTGCCAGATGTTATTGTTTACTTGTTTTTCAATGATGTTGCGTATTTATCAAGTTTGTCTTGTGTACATATGTTTAGATATTTACGATATATTTGCTAAAGTTATATAAAGGGTTATTATTATAAGTTGGACAACAATCGCAGATGTGAACTCACTATTTTCCTTAGAGCATGACGCTTCGCTAAGTTTGAAACTGAAAGAAAGAAATGTGAGGGAGCACTTTTTCATAAACGGATATGTAAAATAAAAATTTTTATTATGTTGGCGATATGGCGAGTCATAATAAGCAGTTTACTAAAAAAAAAAGTCATAATAAGCAGTTTACTAAAAAAAAAAGTCACAATACTCTGGTTCTTTACTCCCAGCTTTACCAAACGCAGATACATTTCAGTGAACACAATATTTTATATCTTATTATTTCTAGTATTAATACTGTACATAAATGTTCAGTTTTATACATAAAGGTGTGTGTGTGTGTGTGTGCGCGCGCGCTTGTAGCCTTCAAGTGAAATTATATTAAAAAGCTTGTTTATACCAACATTACGTTGAACCAGCTATACTGAAAAGCACTACTGGTATCCAAATTGTTACATATAGAGTATACGAACGCACGAGCTATATTTTCGAACAAAAACTCTCAAATAGTGCGCACAACCAAATGAAAGCCGATACTGCAACCATTTTAATTTGTTGTTACCGAATGTATTAAGCAACAAAATTTTTCTTCAATTCGATACAAACTAGTGAATTGAATGTACAACGATAGTATTAAACGTACGATAACCATCCTCATATTGTTGTGTGCACTACGCAAATGATGATAATGTTAAAAAAACTTAAATGCAACACATTATTTTAATCAATATTATTTGATCCAAGCGGACGTATACAGAGGTTTTGGGCAAGAACACACAAAAAATAGTCTTATGTTCTTGCAACAAAATATTACTATTGAGGTATTCCTTTAAACATGCATGTTCTAGAAAATTTAACTATGTTGTGACAGAGATAATAAATTAACAGCGATTAGCTCGTAGAATGAAACGATTGTAATTAACTTTTTAAGCAAATTATAATAACTAAATGTAGCTTAGACCAGTTCTCAAGCTTTGTAAAGCAGTTTAGTATAAAGAAGTTTAAAAATGATGATACTTTTAACTTATATTGGAGTTAATAAATTCGAAAAATTTCTTTTTAGATGAGAGCATTAAAATTTTAATTTTCAACACACATCTTTCAACATCATAATGTTTCCTTCCTTTTTTCAATCTACGCTCTCTTCTTCAGCATTAAGAAGGTGGGAAAATAAAAATGCTTATATCCGACTTGGCGGCTAGGCACGGTAGTGATGTTTTAATACGTCATAAGGAAGGGTGATAGTGGCAGATCACCAGACAGAAACATTTATTTATTTCCGACGGACGTTGTTATGGCATTATTTGCACATTCTGCTGTTGAAGAATTATTTAGTTAAAGTTTACCTTAAAAAAACGATAAAAACCTGCTACAGGCAGAAAAGGCAGAACCAATGGAGAGGTTGAATAGCAAGGGTAGTGGTTGTATCTTGTAAACTGTCAAAATGATAGTGTGTATTGCTGTTCAAAAATACACAGGAAACATCTTAAGCGTTATTTAAAAATCCAAGGGGCTGCGGTGGTGTAGTGGTTAGACTACCGGTCTCCCGTTTCGGCGAACTGGGTTCGATTCCCAGCGGGGTTGCTCCCGGATTTTCGCAAGTGGGAATCATGCCGGATGATGTCGCTGATCACCGGGTTTTCTCGGGGATCTCCCTTTTCTGCCGCCCGTGCATTCCGGCGCTACCTCATACTCCCCTCATTTCATCAGGATTGGCTCTCAAGACCTCATTGTAAAGTGCCGTTCAAATATCCACGCCACACCAGACTGCACTTCTTATTCAGTGGTTTGGAAGGTAAGTTATCGTATACTAATGATTTCCATGCATAGAGTTTAAGAGACATCGTGGCTACAAATGGAGGAATAAATTTTATATTGAAGCCATTACATTTGGGACTCATATTAGTAGACGACGTATATACGAGGGCTATAAGTAGAATCGATTGTATTTAGTCGATTATGGACACCACCGAATGTGAATAGAAGCACTCACGAGTTGACTGGTGCAAAATAACAACCCAGATGTTTCAAGAAAAGGCGTCGGCAAGGTCCGGAAATGGCCGAGTCAACCCAAAGAGGTCATTCTACTTATGTTAAATATATATACATATACTTACAATATTTTATGTGTATGTATACGTATAAGACATTAAAGTATTAAAAATAATTGTACGAGTTTCCAGTGATATATAATCTGAACTGTAGGCAATACAACAAGAGGGGCAAAGTGTGTAAAAAAAGTACTAATTTTAGATTGTCATATAACAAATATTTACAGTAAGAGATATTTTCGTCCTTATTCTTAACTAGCGAACCAGCCCAGCTTCGCCCGGGTACAATTGAGTTTTTCAGAGATACACTAATAAATAAATGAGGAAAAGACAATTCATTAATGTGAAAACAAAATTATAAAAATATACTATGTTGGCCTAGGATTTTAACTGATTACGGCAACCCAAAAAGAAGAAAATATTTTTACCCGATAGCCAAGAAATAAGGTGTTGTTGTTGGAGTGTATATGTGCAACTATCGCGTAGTAACCACATTTTCGCTTTCCAGCGTCCATGTATGAAAAACATAACGTGAGTTTCATCAAGTTGTAGCTTTGGAAATAAGTGTAACTTGATCTTAATGGATCACCAAAGTTAAGCAACGTTCCCAGCTGCACACATTTGGATGGGTGGCCGTATAGTGGCATAACTTCTGAGCGCTTCCGGGGTTCGGAGAACACGTTCAATATTCGGTCCCAGTTATTACCGATTGATAGCAGTCGATAAGTCATTTCACAGGTCCTTGGGCGGCCTGATAAACTCTAACATAAGAGAAAAAAATTATTTCGGTCACGTTCCCAGCCGTTGCAGAACTAGGTTTTGTTGTTATTCCACAGGAACGGTACAATTTTCCAGGATAAAAAGTTTTTTATTTCATATTTCAGTACCTAAAGTACCTACATACTAAATTTCATTACAAATCCGTTCAGATGTTATGAAGCTGAGTGGTAAAAAAACACACACACACACACACACACACACACACACACACACACACACACACACACACACACACACACACACACAGAGTCTTTCGCATTTATAATAATAGTAAAATACAAGAAAGCCGATGGATTTTATAGGTCCGAAGACAGTGGCTGGGGATTAAGGCGCCGAAGCGCCGATGTCATCTTGTTTTCAACAACCATATTGTTTCTCAATTACTCACCTTCGCATCTGTCGCCTGCCCTCGTAGCCTGCTAGAGTGCACCACCGATCACTGTTATGATGTTTATTGCTGCTAGCATGCGCCACCCCACTACTCACTTTATTTCGACCGCACCATCTTGTTACCACTTGTCCTTCGTTCAACTTTCGCCTGCTAGGGGCTCTGGTGTCGCTCTTGCTCTGCCACCATGTTGGTTCTAGAGTTGGCCTTTAGAGGCGCTGCTTTTTTGAAATTAAATTTTCACAGTGCTTAAACTATTACCTTTGTTCGGCATGCAGACGCCTTAGACCACTCGGCTATCGAGACATGTACTGGAATGAGGGTTTAAAAGAAAAAATATGTAATATCATAGTATGGGAAAAAAATTATATTTAAAAGAATGAACATTTTTATTGTCATGATTATTCCATAATTAGTATAGCTTATAATAATATTTTTAGTCACTTTTCTTAAAATAATTTTTCTTATAAAAAATTATGAAAAAAAATGTGTACCTAACAAATATAATATAATTCTTTTGTAGTTTTTAGTTTTTCTTTGGTTTTTAATTTCATATCATTATTTCATTATAGACATTTCTTATTGTATGCTGGTAATCCATACTCACCCCCACAACCCCCACCCCTCCCTTACGGTCTAAGAGAAAACCAATCACCATCGTAAACCACCTAGATTTCTCTACTCCATCCCTCCTAATCCTACAACATCCCCACCCACTCATTCCCCACTCCAAAACCCATATCACCACTTCCTCCATCCCAACCCATACCTATTTTCCCATTGGCTGGTGTGTAAGAGCAAATCAGGTACCTTTACCTACCTCCTCCATTGCACTCATATACCACCATATAAAAGGCCTCGGCACCCAGTATCCTGCCAGCTGCCGCCGTCATTCGTCAATTGCTCACCTTAAAGTATACAGTTTATTTCTCCTCTAAATTTTACCATTGCTAAGCAGGAGATACTTGTGTGCTGTCCCAGTGGGCAGAAAATAAGTTCGGTGATCGTCGCAAACGGGATGCTACGGTCACTTACAGCCCTAGATCCAGATAACGAACTGGCCTTTCTACCGAAAGAGTTTCTGCTGTCATACACACACCACGGAGTTCGGTACGTGTACAAGAGACTTCCAGACGACCTGCAGCAAGATGAAGCTAAGATATTTGCGACTCTCTGCCCTGTATGGAGTGCTTCGAAGGCTGTACCACTTCCGTTCCGGACACTTCTCGTTCTCGCAGCTTGTGCAGGGCGTGCGTCACAGAAGCAGCAGACACCACTGGCACCACCTCCTCCATCCACCAAGGATCCACACAGTGGAAAATATTAACGGTTATGCAGACCAAGCGATTGCCGACCTCATGCAGCTGACCATATCAGACCTCCGACCTAGCACCACCTTCACCTCGACGACATGCGACTAATGGCTTCCAACACATGAGGGTCCACACAGACCACTATCGCCATCAGCAACAGTTTGTTGACTCCCGCCACAGCTACTCCCATCACACCACCACCATGATCTTCGATGCACGAGGTGATGTACTCCAGATCCTTCGAGTCGGGTATGGTGATGTGTTATCCCAACGCCATCCCCGGGTTCAAGCGAGTGGAGTACTGGTTTGAGGATGCTGTGAAAAACATAGAAGCCTCTGATTATGTGAATCATTCCCGCATCTACTAAACATTGGTGCATGCGTACAACCCGAGCACCATGAACGCCGAAGACAATTCAAAAGTGCATTTTATGGACAGAATCCAGTGCGATGGTGAAAACGGCGCAGTGTACAACATGCGGCCGGACATAACCCTACCATGCAGCACCGAAGAACTGTTGGAGCTGAAAAAGGATGAAACAATCATCACTTCAAAGGCATGCAGGTTAGGGACTAGAAAATACGACGAGGGGGGCAGGAATCTGTGCGATGGCCAGACGCCGAGATTCCTGCAGTACGAAGAAGCTGACACAGTTCCGTTAGTAGAATGGACCACGACTTCTCGCAGCCTGCAGTGCGAGGTAAAGACAGCCTCACCAGATGATAATGAGGGAGGATAGTGGATAAAAACAAACAATATAAAGAAACAGTGTTTCGAACAGAGTAACATAAAGTGAACAGATTTATATTTGCCAATTATATTCTTAGGCACATGGTGTGTGTAAGTGTGTGTAAACAAAATTAGAAGGGAATTTTTTATTAAAAAATTCATTGTCTATAATGTTATCTTGCTTATTTATGTATGAACAATAAATAAACATGTCGCAACATAAATGCAGAAAAAAAGGACATTAATAAAACTTTTCTTGCATGTCAATGTTAACTAATTTTGCTTGACATGTATATGAAAACATAATTAAATAGTTTGATAAATAAAATATGTGTATTATTTTAAAACAATTTTACCTGATATTTTATTGTTTGTCATGTACCCCATCAATTCAGAAAAAAAGCAATATAAAGTGTAGTGGTGAAAAAAAGTTCGTTAACATTTGGTTTTTCAAAACAGATGAAAGGAGTTAATACAACAAGGAGATAAATCATGGAAAACATCACTCTCTGAATAAAATATGTAAATCATTAAGATAACTGGAGTTGAGTTTGCGAGCATGCATGAAAAGGAGAGGCAGATGAAATGGTTAAAGTTAAAAAAAAAAGATATATGCTTGATCGTTTTCAAAATCTAAATGGTGTTAGATAGCATAAGTCAGAATGCACGTGGGAAGAGCTGTGTTAGCATTTTCACAGGTCTTCACCTGCGTGGTGTCTGGTAACTGAGGCCTGCTCACGTACGTGCTTCCACGTCGTTTTCCAATCTACATGGTATCAGATAGNTGCTTCCACGTCGTTTTCACAATCTACATGGTATCAGATATATCCTAAGTTAAAATGGGTGGGATTAACTATGTTAGCATTTTCACAGACTTGCACCGGATTGGCGTCAGGTAACTGGAGTTAACTTCATATGGAAAAGAGAATGAGCCAGCAGGCTTCACGAGCAAGCACTGGTCCATCCAGAATTGTGGCGGAGTGGGGGAGGACATTGACGAGGGGGAAGCTAAAATAAAAGTGGAAACAAGTCTCGTAGTATTAGTTGTGACCTTAATTTTTTTATCACATCATGTCTGTGTAGTTCCCACCTGGAGATGTACCTCTTTACTCCGTTATTACAGTGGGTAACCGTAGAGCTCCCTTCCAGAAACGTGGTATGCCAGAGCGAATATAAAGCTGCGATGGACTGGTGCATTGGGTTGCATTCCACGTGGAAGATATTTTCTATGTGGAACCAATGATTTGTGACTTCAATGTCTGCCTAGTTTATCATCTTAGACCAGACAACCAGCTGCAGACTACACTGCAAAGTTTGGTGAGTGCAGCAGGAGATTAAACTCTGACCGCATTCCGTGGAGCTAGCAGCGTTGCATGCAAGTAGCGACGGCCAAAGCAATGAAGTCTTGTGTTGGAAGGAGTATTGCGATGGCTATAGTCACACATCCATTCTCATCAAGGACAGGTTAAGTTTAGACAACCATATGCCTACCACTAACATGCGAAATATACCAGTCCTCTTCGTACTGAGTCATCCATTCCTCTCCAGTGACATCATCCAGTTGTGTGCCAGTCTGCAACCAGTCTTCTTCTGCCCAGTCTGCAGTCAGCAGCAGTCAACCAGTCCAGCAGTCAGCCAGTCCAGCCACCGTGGACCCTGGATACGATTGTGACGAACCATTTTCTGAAGACTGCGAGGGAGATGAAGAAGTGTTTCTGTTGCCTGATCCTACTAGCCCCGAGTCATCGCCATGCATAATGTCAACCCCATCACTTCATACGTATACACGCGTGAAGGCTTACATTGTGTGCAGTGTGGTATTACTTTTACAAATGAATAAGGTGATATTTACAGCTCGATATACTTTGATATGTGTACTGAGAACGTACATTTCCGTCTATAATGGAATGAATTTCCACCATACAAAGCTCCAGGGTAGTATCCATGTTCGTGTGCGAAGATATTAATTGCACTGTTCATCTCTGTGCCCCGAAGCTAGCACCATATTATGTAATGCCCGGGGATACCAAGGACATCAAGAATAGAGGATAATGTGATGGTAAACAGCATTATAGAAGTATTAGGAAAGACATACATGGTGGTTTACCGACAATGGATACACTATATGCATCAAGTTTGTAGTCCGTATAGAGACAAAATCTGTTTCGAGATGCTACATTTCCCCCAAAAAAAATATATCAATTCAAGCTGGACTGCATAAATAATGCAGATATGTTTGCTTATGCACCATGCACCAAGAACAACAGCTTATATACTCCAGCAGCAGTTATGCTAATAGTGACTCCACCTCCAGTGACTCATCCACTTGTGTCTCCATCAGCAGAAGTTCCACCCTGTGGGCCTTCCATGTTTATCCACGCNACAATGGATACACTATATGCATCAAGTTTGTAGTCCGTATAGAGACAAAATCTGTTTCGAGATGCTACATTTCCCCAAAAAAATATATCAATTCAAGCTGGACTGCATAAATAATGCAGATATGTTTGCTTATGCATCATGCACCAAGAACCACAGCTTATATACTCCAGCAGCAGTTATGCTAATAGTGACTCTACCTCCAGTGACTCATCCACTTGTGTCTCCATCAGCAGAAGTTCCACCCTGTGGGCCTTCCATGTTTATCCACGCAGAAGATGATGCTGTTCCCTTCAAAATGTTAATAGATTTTTATGTCGATTTCATGTGTACAAAAAATAGCAAAACAAATTTTAACATATGTATTAAGTAATTTTTTTTTGTAAAAATGTGAATAAAGAAATGTTTGTAAAACTATATATTTCCTTAACTAACCCATGTGACATAGGTATATTTAAAACTGGAATACACACAAAAGTGTAATGTAAAAAAAGTTTAACAAGCGAGCAACGTTGAAAGTTTTCGTACAAACATAAATTTCAGAGACTGATAAACACAAAGTAATTGTCGCACTTCTTATGCCGGTCGATACCAAACACAAGCTTCGTTAAATAACCATACTGAGCCTGTATGCGCCTTTATCCCCACACGAATGACTGGCCTAAAAACTTGCATCAAAAATATTTCTCAGTTAATTTATTCGTCCTGTAGAACTCAGCTGATTTTAATCGATTCAAATATGACATAATACTTCAGATCCTACCATAGCCCTCCTGCTGCACATGCGCACAAACATTTTATTTAAAACAGACTCTCAAAATCGATTGTATACACCACTGAAGCAGAACCGACTGTATAGGTAATTTAACACGTGTTATGAAGTATACCATTATTAAATTTTTTTCTTATTATATATAGTCTATGTTTCAAATTTTTTCATAAATTCTATCTTTTCATTTCCTTGTTGTTTGCAAATCACGGATAGTAGTACACTCTCATATGATATATCTCTGATCCTTCAGTTAATTGATGATTGAAGATATCTCAACAATGCGTGAGAGATACCTGCATTTTTGCAGGTCAATCAAATGTCTGTGTCTATCAACCATGTCATTGGGTTCCTCCTAAAATGAGTAACAAGACAACGGGTTTCTTCGCAGAAGGTTCACGATACATTTATCCATGCATGTTCATTTCATCTCGTTCATCATAATAATTAAAGACGGGACGCCACTGTAATCACATTCTTCATAACTATCAGTACATATGTCGAGGCCACTACATTCGTCACCTTCATCAGCACTGTGCTCAGAGTCGTTGTTTTGGTAATGGACGAGTTCGAGTAATTTCTTGTATTCCCGTAAATCTTGTTAAGTACATATTTCAGGTTTCACACAAAATAACTCATATAGAACTCGACTCCCATGGATTACATAATTGTTCACTCGTAAAATTTCGCTAGGCAGAAACTTAATTTCCTTGTGTTCTAGAATCCATTTCCATTAGGCTTATACACACTACATGCTATATTGTTCTTCTGTGATGTGTAGGTTTGGAGATACCTCTAGGCCAGAGTAATGGGTTCGAGTCCATGATTATTCTGCTCCAACTTCAAGTTGTCATTATATTCAGCCACATGTTTACATTTAGTCTTTGCAGATGTCGTCAATTCATCATCTGTAAAATATTTCCATTTCCGTTTATTTTTCCCATCACCACCAGCAGTCTTGGAATCTTCATTTTCATTCTCTTCGTCATGACTAGTTGTAATTTCCTCGTTTTACACTTTACATGTTAGCAGTGCATGTTTGTTATTTACAATTTCTGCAGTTCCGTATGGCTCAAAATTTTCATAGGAAATTTCCGCAACAATTTTACTTCCTCCATCGCCCACTGTTTTGAAACACGGTGTAGCCTCCGTTAATGTCATGGGCGCTCAAATCAGAAATGGTTGACTCGACGAATCAGTAGCCACATCCCTGTCTTGTGGCAATACATACAGTGCATGGTGTCTCGAGTCAAGCAAAGTTGCATTACCAATACACATACTAGTGTCTCTCTTTAAATTAGAGCTTCTACCAAATGTCGCACCGAAGATAGTACATTTTAGTATTCTGAAGGCTGGTTTCTTTGATCATTCTCTATTTTCATGTCGCTGTGCATTGCAACTTTTACTGAAGATCTTGTCACAGTAACATCATTGTTATCCATGTAATCTTTCAGAAGTGGGAGAAGGTATATTCATAGAGGTAATCTCCACAGTAGACTTTGTATTATCATTGGCTTGCATCGTCTTCATGGATATGTGAGATCGTTCATTGTACTACTGCACATTGCTGACTCCACTGTGCTGACTCGTCAGCTGTGACTCCTCAGTGCTGACTCCTCAGTAGTGACTTCTCGATGCTGACTCCTCAGTTGTGACTCCTCAGTTGTAACCCTCAATTGTGACTCCTCACAGCTACCGACTTCTCATAGCCACCGACTCCTAACAAATTTACTGAAGTTTTTTCCACACTGGCAACGTGAGTATCTACTCGGTATTACTGTTTCTCTTGACATATTTCATCAGTGAGATTGAAACAATTTTTATACTTCAAATTAACTAAACATTTCATATAGTAGATTAATCAAATTACCATGCAGTTAGATCTTCAGCAGTTGCTTTGAGACAAGTCCTACTCTCAGATTGAACTGATGGTCACACTTGAAGCAGACAAGCAACAAATAAGCCCAGCTAGCAATTTGTTATGTAGCGCATGAACGATGCTGGTTGACAAGTTATTGCCCAACTAATTTTCGAGCTATACGAACGGACGGCGTATAAATAACCATTGATACTGCACACTCGTGAGCATGCCCATGGTTGTAGATGTAGCACAATCTGATCAAAACTCGAACCGGCGACACACTGAATGCCCGAAAAGCCTGTCTCCTTTTTTCCGAAGCATTTCACGAACCAATTATCCCTTGTGCGAATTTTCCCTCTTGAATTCCCTTTGTGAAACACATTATGAACGAAGCATCTAGCTAGAGGAACATTTCTTGTACTGCTCTTATAAGGAGCCCATCCTATTCTCGCATAAGGCACCCTTCCAAACATTTTAAATGTTAAAAAAAAATTCTAAATTTTAAATGTAAAAAATTTGGGAGCACTCTAATAAAACCCAAATACATATTCACTCGAAAATAAATCACATGTATAGGCAAAACTTGTAGATGTCACCATCTATACATAAACATGTTATATATATTTAATATTTTGAAAAAATATATTACCTATTTATAAAATATACATATAATTATAAAATGTGTATAAATTATTGTATACATAATCATTATATTCAATCCTACAAAAGTAATATAAAATAAATTTTATGTAATAACAATAAGTTACGTTTAATGCATAAATCTTGTAACAANAATCCTACAAAAGTAATATAAAATAAATTTTATGTAATAACAATAAGTTACGTTTAATGCATAAATCTTGTAACAATGTTAACATAAAAAATCACAGTCAATGAGAAGCAAGTACGTATTACTACAACCGTAACGATGTAAGCCCCTCACTGGTGGTTTAGGAAACTTGCAGGTGTGAAGCAAGCTTGTTGTAAAAGGAAGCGCCTGTGTACATAATGTTCGCACAAGGATTACATCTTTCAACATCGTGTTGTCTTATTTCTCAAGAATATGAATCTAGCTACACACATAGTGCGTTAGCCCGTCACAGTCCTCGCTGAAACACCCTGGCGAATCATCTTTCCGTAAGAATTTGTGTATAATCTGCATGTACATGCCATCCTCTACTCCACCTTATTCGCCACTCGCACTTTCTTGTAAGTGCGCCAGGGGGTTCATCGGTCGGGGGTCATCATAGCTTCACAACCACACATAACTTAGTAACAGTAATTTCCTTGCGAACCAGTTTTCATTTAGGACGCATTACGTCTCGTCGACAGCAAGGTCAGAGCAAGTTGCTCAGAGATGCAGGAATCGGCAATGGAGGGAACCATCCCAGCATCCACGTGGAGTGATTTTGGGAATCCACGGGAAGACCGAAATCAGGATGGTCGGACCGGGACTCGAACTCAGGTCCTCCCGAATGCGAGTCCTAAAGCTAACCACTGCGCCACCTTGCTCGGTGACATATGAGGAATAAAATCGCTAATTAGAAGACACATCCGAAGCTAGAGCTGCACAAGCTGTGGAAGGATGAAAGGAGGACTGTATGAAAAAAGAAACTAAGCCGGGAACACAAAATGTGTTTTTTTTTCAACCACGGCCTGGCTTTACCATTTAGGGTTCCGTTTTCATGTCTTTCTGGATGTACACTCGCATCAGTAAAGAGAATGCAGCACATAATAAATAAATTTGACCCTCTGGGCGCATCCAGCTACATCGATTTGCCAGTGCCCATCAAAAATAGGGTAGCCGTGATAAACCCGATAAACGAGGATCACAAGTGCTTCAAATGGGACATACTCGCCAGATACGATGAACGAGCTTATCCTGAGCGCGTAGACAAACGCTACAGAGAACTTGAAAGCAAGATCGATTTTAGTGGCAGTGAATTTCCCACACCTCTGCACCAGATGTATACATTTGAAAAGTCAAATCCTGGAGTGACGGTAAATGTATTAAAGANAAATTTGAAAAGCCAAATCCTGGAGTGACGGTAAATGTATTAAAGATTAATGACGAAATTACAGTGGCACTAAGACGTGTCTGCGATGAAGAGTAGCCCATATATTTCGATCTCCTTCCCCCATCACCGAAGGCAATGAACACTCCACACACATAAAGAATTATCGTACATGGTGAGACCTCAAATGACAGCCCACGAGGAAAAATTATATATTTATAAAGGTGTTTCACCTGCTATGATCCGAGGCTTCGAGTGACAGAAAAGACAGGCGAAGGGATGCTGGCGGAGCACAAGAAAAATGGCAGCTGTCTCACTCCTGCACGGATTGAGACGCCAAGTCAAGACAAGAAGGGAAAAAGACCAACCATTAAAATAAAAAAATTCCACAGTGCAGACAAGATGCCAATCGTTATATACGCTGATTTCGATGCCATAATTCTGCCCGCTGAAACCCGCCAGGCCGATCCCCAAACATCCAGCAAGCACTCTTACCAAAAGCATGTGCCATACAGGTTTTGCTATTATGTTCAAGTCGACCATGGCATCACACCTGCCACCAAAACTACAAGTCTACCAATGGGGCCGAAAATTAACCCCGGGGAAGATACTGCCAAGAAATTTATCGAGAAAATCTTGGATGTTGGAAATAAAGTTAACGAAACTTATGAAACAAGTGAACCCATGAAGCTGCTTAGCAACATTTAACTATTTAATCGTGCTATGACAGATACCTGCTGCTACTGCGAAGAAAAATTCACAACCGACAACTGGAAGGTAATGGACCACGACCAATTCACCGGAAACTATATTAGGGTCTACTGCAATGGCAGCAACAATCTCAGCAACCGTCCAAAAAATGTACCTGTGTTATTCCACATCCTGACATATGACGAGAACTTTATTATAAAGCATCATAATAAAGCACCAGGGCTACGTCGAAGAGAATATGTTCATCATTCCGCATACAGAGGAGAAATTAATTACGTTCTCAGAATCGCTGGAAGAGAGATTTACCTTCCGCTTCATATCTGNATTCCGCATACAGAGGAGAAATTAATTACGTTCTCAGAATCGCTGGAAGAGAGATTTACCTTCCGCTTCATATCTGCCAGGCTCAACACCCTCGCCGAAAACCTGCCGAGAAACCAGCTTAAAAATACAGAAAAGTTCTTCATCCCGGACGAGCTGGAATTAGTAGGGAGAAAGGGAGTGTTCCCCTACGATTACATAGACACCTTGCAGAAACTTGAATAGATGCAGCTGCCCCCATCAACAATTGTTTCAATAATTTAACAGACATGGCCATAAGTGAAGAAGACATTGCTCATTCACTTATTCTCTTGGGGAATATTCAACTGTAAGACAATAAAAAATGATTCCAATGTTTATTTAAAAAGAGATGTGTTGCTGTTATCTAACAGTTTTGAAAACTTTAGGAAACTCTGCCTGGAAAGCTATGGCCTGGACTGTGTCCATTACATGAGCGCGCCGGGCGTCTCATTCGATGCAATGTTGAAGCACACCAAGGTCGAGCTGGAACTGCTAACAGATTACGACAAGTATTTATTCATTGAAGCCGGGATGAGAGGCGGAGTGCTGTAATGTGTGAAGTGCCATGCAAAGGCAAATAAATACATTCCGTCTATGCACGATGCAGGTGAGCCACCCGTCTACCTCCAGATCGTAGACGCAAAAAATTTGGACGGANAAAAGAGATGTGTTGCTGTTATCTAACAGTTTTGAAAACTTTAGGAAACTCTGCCTGGAAAGCTATGGCCTGGACTATGTCCATTACATGAGCGCGCCAGGTTTCTCATTCGATGCAATGTTGAAGCACACCAAGGTCGAGCTGGAACTGCTAACAGATTACGACAAGCATTTATTCATTGAAGCAGGGATGAGAGGCGGAGTGGTGTAATGTGTGAAGCGCCATGCAAAGGCAAATAAGTACATTCCGTCTATGCACGATGCAGGTGAGCCACCCGTCTACCTCCAGATCGTAGACGCAAAAAATTTGGACGGATNTACATTCCGTCTATGCACGATGCAGGTGAGCCACCCGTCTACCTCCAGATCGTAGACGCAAAAAATTTGGACGGATGGCAATGTCTCTGCCCATCCCCATACGCGACTTCCGGTGGGTGAGCACCGACATCGATGTCACGGCGGTGCCAGATGATGGCCTATTCGTCTACGTGCTGGAGGTAGACGTAGAATATCCTGCGGAACTCCACGACTCGCACAAAACCTGCCATTCTTGCCTGTCAACGAGTGTCCTCCAGGTGGCAAGAACAAACAATTATTAACGACTCTGGAAGAAAAGGAAAAATATATTGTAAACTACAAGCAACAGGACATGGACATGGATCAAGCCCTACGTCGACCTCAACATGTAAAAATGGCAGGCAGATGGCAATTNACTATATTGTAAACTACATAAGCCTCAAACAAGCAACAGGACATGGACATGGATCAAGCCCTACGTCGACCTCAACATGTAAAAATGGCAGGCAGATGGCAATTATTTTGAAAAAGATTTCTCTAAGCTCATGAAAAACGCGACATTTGGGAGTCTGATGGAAAATAAGAGGAAACGACAAGTCATGGAATTAGTGTGTATTGAAAGCAGACTGAAAAAATTGATTTCAAAGCCCACCTTCAAGTGTAAAACGATTTTTGACGAGAACCTCTCCGTAATGAAAATGGAAAATAATCAATATTGTTTGATAAACTCATTAATGCCGACTTTTCAGTACTCGACATCTCTAAAACTTTAATGTGTGCCAGAGCACAAATAATTACAAACTATAAAACTGATTTAATAACTGTATTTTGCCAAATAAATATTTATATAGACACAGCTCCCTAAAAATGGTTACAAACATATTTGGCATTTATTAAAGCTGATTATCACCAAAGTTACTAGATTCCAAATCTATATAAAAAATTTTATTTAACAAAACGTAGAATAAATCAATGAATTGCACATTAAAATAGAGAATATTTAAAACATAATATGAAAATTTTAATAGAATACAGTGATTTAAAACGAACATAATTTGCAGAATACAATTAAAGGATTATACTTTCTAGACTTGTAAATATGAGCAATTACAAGAAAATAGCGCATCCTTAAGAGCCCAGTAAAGCTTCAATTTTATTAAATGAACACATTAAAACATTTATTAAAAAAACCACTTGAAAATGTATTATTAGTGGGGGCAGGCAAATGACCCGTCATAGCTCCAGCGACTATAATTTTAATAAACAAACACATTTAAATGTTTCAACCCCAAACGTGAGAGTCCTGGACATGAAGAATATTGAAAAAAGGTTGAAACATTCTAGACACTAGAAACACAATCAGAACTTGACACTAGACATTAAAACTGGAAACACAGAGCAAAGTAAGGGTTCAAGTTAGCCGAAACAAAATTAGGGCTGGGGTCTGATACCACAATTTTGAAAAAATACTGACTTACTGCATGCCCAAGACAACATATCTACGCCCCACAAACATTAAGGACAATTAAAAAAAAGGTCCAGCTAACACATAACTCGCTGTCCACGACACACCGTTTCAAATAGCTTTCACATTACAAATACTCAGGTGACGAAACATAATAGATGGTGCATCATCACAGTAAGCATCCTAAGGACAACAAATTTGACAGCTTAAATCATGATGCCTCTCCTCTGGGGCTCGTAGGCGAAAACCGATCACAATGAACAATATAAGATCACAATACCATGAAGTTTACACCCAGTGCATGAATAAAGTCGCGCTCACATGGTAGGACGACAAAACACGAATATTGGACGGCGGAATACTAACTGTGCCGTATGAATATGAGAAATAAAAGGTTCCATACAGTATTATATGTTAATATAGGGTAGAAATTAAGAAAAGAAGAAGAATAGAAGATAATAAAAGAAGAACATAAGAAGAGAAGAATGAAGATAAGTGTATTAGTATTTCCATACAATATAAGCAGATGGTGTATATATGTAAAAATTTTATGATGTGACTATGACAGTAAACTAGACAACATGCAAAATTAATTTTTTTAATTCTCAGGTGTGTTACTTTTAGTCTGATGATGATGCTAGAGATACGTAGAAATTGCAACTTTATTATTGATGTTGAATATAGTGCTGATTGAAGCAATGATCTAGCTGGGGTGACTGACATTGTCAAAATAACGTGTCATGTCTGCCCAACCCCTGGGTGTTGGGCAGAATGAGATTTGGATGCAAGGGCAGTTCCTCACCTCGGGGGTGTCAAATCAGAATTAATTTCACCTCCCCCACATCCACCAGCTATAAAAGTCTAATTTGCTTTTTCCGTGGGGACATGGACGGAAGTGTTAAATCTGAAGCGATTTCACTCGGAACTGGCTACCCTCAGCTCAAAATAATTATTCCGTTTTGGAGAAAATGTTTACTGTTTTTACAGCATTCAAGCACGTTTGGAGTCTGACGCACTGCCGCAGATTGTGCCACCACCAGCAATTTGTACTATAGATTGCTGCAACAAGTATTTCACTTCGGCAATTTTGCTTGTGGACTCCTGCACAGGGATTTGGGGCTGCGACTTCGGTTTGGGCATCCGACCAGGGTTCAAACCCAATTCCTGGAGGTTCCAACACTTGTCCTTTACCAGGGTTTTGGGGGTGAAATATTATTTAATTGTGACATCTTGTCCCATTGTAACCACTAGNCCCGTTGAAAAAAAAATATGACGCCCAAGAGGAGGGGAAATCAAGGAAGGCCAACAGGGGAAGAAAAGGGAGGGGATCCGAGCCAGGCAAAGAGCAATCCACCACGCAGAGTAGTAAAAGATGAAGACGTCTGGCGCGGCGAGTGCTAGAGTAGCCAACGTACAGGTTCCATCCCTACATCATGACAAATAAGTTTGAAGACAACAGTAATTTACTATATACAGATACCGGCACATTAGTATATGAAATTGAAACGCAGGATTATTACGCAGACCTGGCCGCAGACCCCACGCTCTTGCACTAGATGGATGCCAGCTCCTAACCACCCAGTCATCCGTGCTACTCCCCCACCAACAGGAAAGTGGTGGGGGAATTTAGAGATGAGTGAGGTGGAGAACGGATGAGTGAGTTCGTGGTTCTGCGTGCCAAAATGTTTAGTTATGTGTGTGGCAGCAATGTGATCAAGAAGGCAAAGGGAGTCCAGAAGACAAGTCTAACAAATAAAAAAACATTTGAAGATTACAAGACAGTATTGAAGCACCAGCAAGCCGTACGAGTAACAGCGAACAATATAAGATCACAACACCATGAAATTTACACCCTGTGCATGAATAAAGTTGCGCTCACATGGCAGGACGACAAAATACGAATATTGGACGGCGGAATACTAACTGTGCCGTATGGATATAAGAATTAAAAAATTTTATACAGCATTATATGTTAATATTTGGTAGAAATTAAGAAGAGAAGCAGAAGAGAAGATAAGAAAATAAGAAGAGAAGAATGAAGATAAGTGTTTAGTGTATCCATACAATATAAGCAGATAGTGTATATATATATATATATATATATATATATAAATTTGATGATGTGAATATGACAGTAAACTAGACGGCATGCAAAATTAATTTTTTATATTCTCAGGTGTGTTACTTTTATTCTGATGATGATGCTAGAGATAAGTAGAAATTGCAACTTTATTATTGATGTTGAATATAGTGCTGATTGAAGCAAGGATCTAGCTGGGGTGACTAACATTGTCAAAATAACGTGTCTTTCCCTGGGTGTTGAGTGAATGAGATTGGGTTGCAAGGGCAGTTCCTCCCCTCGGGGGTGTCAAATCAGAAGCGATTTCACCTCCCCCACATCCACCAGCTATAAAAGTCTAATTTGCTTTTTCCGTGGGGGCATGGACGGAAGTGTTAAATCTGAAGCGATTTCACTCCGAACTATCTACCTTCAGCTCAAAATAATTATTCTCTTTTGGAGAAAATGTTACTTGTTTTTACAGCATTCAAGCACGTATTGAGTCTGACGCACTGCCGCAGATTGTGCCACCACCAGCAATTTGTACTATAGATTGCTGCAACAAGTATTTCACTTCGGCAATTTTGCTTGTGGACTCCTGCACAGGGATATGGGGCTGCGACTTCGGTTTGGGCATCCGACCAGGGTTCAAACCCAATTCCTGGAGGTTCCAACACTTGTCCTTTACCAGGGTTTTGGGGGTGAAATATTATTTAATTGTGACATCTTGTCCCATTGTAACCACTANCAACACTTGTCCTTTACCAGGGTTTTGGGGGTGAAATATTATTTAATTGTGACATCTTGTCCCATTGTAACCACTAGAGGCGGTATTGTTCGTAAAAACACTATATATGTACTTATTTTATTTTCTTCATCTTTATCTACAATTCTTTCGTTCACTTTTGTTCTGCTGTTTACTTTATTCTTGTTGTTTATTTTAACAATTGTGTTTTTTTGGTCCTATGTTGTAGAATTTCCGGTGTTGTAGCTCACCTATACAGCTCATTCTTGCAGCACCATGGGGATTTAAAATATATGTTTCATATCTCTGTAGTAATGTAAGANCTCACCTATACAGCTCATTCTTGCAGCACCATGGGGATTTAAAATATATGTTTCATATCTCTGTAGTAATGTAAGAGTGTACTGTATTGCTTCGTCCTCAGCCGGAGACCCGTACGCATGGTTTCATTAGAAGTCATGCAGGTGGTAAAGTGGGAGGGCGATGCCGAACATTATACCAGATCCATACCGAAGGATGGATGAGCAGTTCCAAGCCGAAGTGCGAATGACCAGCACAAGAAAATGAATGTCTTTAGTAAAAAAAATTATAAGAAAATAAACCCAAATTAAGAATTAAATAACAAAAATGATTTCATTTTAAGAACAAATTTTGTTAATTTTTAAATTAGAAAAAATATTTTAATAAAAGTGACCAAAAATATTATTTCACCTTGTTATTCTGAAATAATCATGACAACAAAAAAATACATTCTTTTAAATATAATCCCCCACCCCCTCCCCCAACATATACATTATTCTACATAAACTTATTTTAAACGCTTGTCCCATAAATGTCCCCAGAGACGAGAGGTCTAAGACATTTGCATGCCGACCTAAGGTTCGGCAGTTTAATCTCGGACTCTTCCAGATGACATTTTCAGCTATGCGAAAAATAAATAAAAATAGGAGTGCCCCTATCGGCCAACTCTAGAACCAACATTGCGACCGAGCGACAGCGACACCAGCGCCACTAGAAGGCGAAAGTTGTACGAAGGACAAGCGTAAACAAGATGGCCGGGTCGAACGAAGATGAGTAATAGGATGACACATGCTATCAGCAATAAACATCATTACAGGGATCAGTGGTGCACTCTAGCGGACTACGAGAGAACTATGACATGTCGAGCGCATGCGACAGATGCGAAGGTGACTAATTGGAAACAATATGGCGAATGAAACAAAATGGTGGCTGGGAACAAGTTGGCGGGTTAAAGATGGCGGCTGGGGCGCCATCCAAGATGGTGGAATCCATGATGGCGGCGGTGCCTCGGCGCCTTAGCCCCTGACCCTTGTGCACGGACCTACCAAATCCATCTACTCAAGACATATGATATTATTCTTGAGGAGTGTTATGCCACTTATGTATGTGAAACACATGACAAAACATACATTATTTAAATAATNGTGAAACACATGACAAAACATACATTATTTAAATAATTTCTGTAATTTTACACTAAATGCCTGCATTGTCTCCACTAGATTTAACCTTTGCCCAAGTATATTTATCCTTCAATATAATAAAAAAACAGAGACTATATATTTCACAACAAATTTTTCACACAATGGTGTAAAATGACAATTAATAACTTATGCTAATAAACTGCAATATCTGTGTATTTTTTCTCCACAGCAAGTAATGTTACAGATACATAGCAATTGTAATTTCACCACCTGGTGTCTTTATTTCATTTACAAAAAAAAAAGAAAATTATATATTCGTTTTACTTGTATATACACAATTTCTGTTTATTTAACACTGTTTCACTAAGCAACTTTACCTTCAGTGTATGTTATTTTACAACTACGGAAAATCAATTTACATACCGTACTATTTATGAGTATTTTTCAATTTTCACGTTTTTGTACTCCGTTTTGCAACTTGGTAGTTTAACGGAGTTATAAAATAATTATCTCCAAAATGTGCATAACAACTGACTTCAGATATAGAATGCGTTGTTATATGCAAAAGTCAGCATATTTCATCAGCGGGAGTTAAGTTTTCCTTTTGAACACACAAATGGAGTTCGAAGTAATTCTGCTCCGTAACTCTAGATCGTATATTTTAAACAAAAACTTGTAGCTTATTTTGAATTCCTCAGAACATTAGTGTAAAATTACAAATACTGTACTCGTTTTAGCACGTTACACATTAACATGTAAAATTATCTAAAAGTGTATAAGTAAATATATGCTCACAGATACTCCACAACATAATGCAAGTTTCCATACACATCAGGCCATTGTAAAATTTCACTATAGAAGATCTGCAACTACACTCACAATGAATGTTTATACAATAACAATGTAGAAGTAAAAATACACCATTTGAGGTTTTAATAATGTGCAAATTAACAGCAATTTTATGTTTATTGAGCCATACTTTGGTGTATTTTTACCAAAGACCATCTCTCTGAATTCTTAATAACATTTGTGTAAAATACACAAACTATAGTTGTTTTTGCTAACTACACACACAAAATTTAAAATTACCTAAATTTCGTATGTGCAAATTTACACATATTTTTTACAGTGTAATTATTGTGAATTATACACATACGCACATATATTGAAACGGTTCAGTATTTATATATATATATACATATGTATTTATATATAGTTCATTCTAACATTACAATTTATATGTAATGATTTCAAGAAAGTTTATATGACTTAATCAATTTTTTTTTACATACGGTGTAGTCGAAAAATTAAGTGTTTATTTAATTGTTTCATTGAGGTGAGTTAATTTATTAAGTTGAGAACAGAAGTTAAATAACCNCTCACCTATACAGCTCATTCTTGCAGCACCATGGAGATTTAAAATATATGTTTCATATCTCTGTAGTAATGTAAGAATGTACTGTATTGCTTCGTCCTCAGCCGGTGACCCGTACGCATGGTTTCATTAGAAGTCATGCAGGTGGTAAAGTGGGAGGGCGATGCCGAACATTATACCAGATCCACACCGAAGGATGGATGAGCAGTTCCAAGCCGAAGTGTGAATGACCAGCACAAGAAAATAAATGTCTTTGGTAAAAAAAATTATAAGAAAATAAACCAAATTAAAGAATTAAATAACAAAAATTATTTCGTTTTAAGAACAAATTTTGTTAATTTTTAAATTTAGCAAAAATATTTTAATAAAAGTGACCAAAAATATTATTTCACCTTGTTATTCTGAAATAATCATGACAACAAAAACATACATTCTTTTAAATATAATTCCCCACCCCCTCCCCCAACGTAGACATTATATTACATATACTTCTTTTAAACGCTTGTCCCAGTAAATGTCCCCATAGACGAGAGGTCTAAGATATTTGCATGCCGACCTAAGGTTCGGCAGTTTAATCTCGGACTCTTCCAGATGACGTTTTTAGCTCTGCGAAAAATAAATAAAAATATGAGTGTGCCTATCGGCCAACTCTAGAACCAACATTGCGACCGAGCGACAGCGACACCAGCGCCACTAGAAGGCGAAAGTTGTACGAAGGACAAGCGTAAACAAGATGGCCGGGTCGAACGAAGATGAGTAATAGGATGGCACATGCTAGCAGCAATAAACATCATTACAGGGATCAGTGGTGCACTCTAGCGGACTACGAGAGAACTATGCTATGTGGAGCGCATGCGACAGATGCGAAGGTGAGTAATTGGAAACAATATGGCGAATGAAACAAAATGGTGGCTGGAAACAAGTTGGCGGGTTCAAGATGGTGGCTGGGACGCCATCCAAGTTGGTGGAATCCATGATGGCGGTGGTGCCTCGGCGCCTTAGCCCCCAACCCTTGTGCACGGACCTACCAAATCCATCTACTCAAGACATATGAGATTATTGTTGAGGAGTGATATGCCACTTATGAATGTGAAACACATGACAAAACATACATTATTTAAATAAATTCTGTAATTTTACACTAAATGCCTGCATTGTCTCCACTAGATTTAACCTTTGCCCAAGTATATTTATCCTTCAAATTAATAAAAAAACAGAGACTATATATTTCACAACAAATTTTTCACAGAATGGTGTAAAATGACAATTAATAACTTATGCCAATAAACTGCAATATCTGTGTATTTTTTCTCCACAGCAAGTAATTTTACAGATGCATAGCAATTGTAATTTCACCACCGGGTGTCTTTATTTCATTTACAAAAAAAAAAAGAAAATTATATATTCGTTTTACTTGTATATACACAATTTCTTTTTTATTTAACACTGTTTCACTAAGCAACTTTACCTTCAGTGTATGTTATTTTACAACTACGGCAAATCAATTTACATACCGTACTATTTATGAGTATTTTTCAATTTTCACGTTTTTGTACTCCATTTTGCAACTTGGTAGTTTAACGGAGTTATAAAATAATTATCTCCAAAATGTGCACAACAACTGACTTCAGATATCGAATGCGTTGTTATATGCAAAAGTCAGCATATTTCATCAGTGGGAGTTAAGTTTTCCTTTTGAACACACAAATGGAGTTCGAAGTAATTCTGCTCCGTAACTCTAAATCGTATATTTTAAACAAATACTTGTAGCTAATTTTGAATTCCTAAGAACATTAGTGTAAAATTACAAATACTGTACTCGTTTTAGCACGTTACACATTAACATGTAAAATTATCTAAAAGTGTATAAGTAAATATATGCTCACAGATACTCCACAACATAATGCAAGTTTCCATACACATCAGGCCATTGTAAAATTTCACTATAGAAGATCTGCAACTACACTCACAATGAATGTTTATAGAATAACAATGTAGAAGTAAAAATACACCATTTGAGGTTTTAGTAATGTGCAAATTAACAGCAATTTTATGTTTATTGAGCCATAATTTGGTGTATTTTTACCAAAGACCATCTCTCTGAATTCTTAATAACATTTGTGTAAAATACACAAACAATAGTTGTTTTTTGCTAACTACACACACAAAATTTAAAATTACCTAAATTTCGTATGTGCAAATTTACATATATTTTTTACAGTGTAATTATTGTGAATTATACACATACGCACATATATTGAAACGGTTCAGTAATCATATATATATATATACATATGTATTTATATATAGTTCATTCTAACATTACAATTTATATGTAATGATTTCAAGAAAGTTTATATGACTTAATCCATTTTTTTTTACATACGGTGTAGTCCAAAAATTAAGTGTTTATTTAATTGTTTCATTGAGGTGAGTTAATTTATTAAGTTGAGAACAGAAGTTAAATAACCNGAAAAATTAAGTGTTTATTTAATTGTTTCATTGAGGTGAGTTAATTTATTAAGTTGAGAACAGAAGTTAAATAACCAATATTATTTGTAAAATAAATGTATTTATTGCATATAAATCCTTACTTATAATGATCAACAAGACTCAGTTCACACCTGTGAAATATATAGACATAGTGTACCAGAACAAATCTAACAAACATATTTAGACATATGTGGAGATATAATGTGTAATGAAAATATTTCAATTCAGTGTAAATGTTACTAGTTCGGCTTTGTCTTAGCCTCGGTGTATTTCATGCCTTAAATGTTTTTCTCATGCAGACGCGCGGAAAGATGTGACGTCTTCTGTATGCCTCTGCTTATCAGAGAGCGCGTTGTACTGGTGACAGCCTTTGTCAGTCTCGAAAGACAACATTCCGATTTGAATAACGTTACCCTGCCAGTCTGTGGGAACAGTCGTTTGGTCAGATTACATCTGCTTGAATGAAACTGAAGGTGTGTGAGCGGTGGCGATACTCGTCAACTGAAGTCCGTTTGCCACCGACACTCACATCCAGCGGGAGCTTTGCGACGCCGAAGGCGGACACAAAGCTGCGTGGCAGCAGCCGTAGTTGCGATCAGCTTGCTAGCGAAATTCTTCGCAACAAGGAAAGAGAGTCATGTCTCTTCGTAAATGCCAGTACAATATCTGACACAGCAGCTTCTTTGGTCGCTGAGTTAACAAAAACTGCGTCTGATATTTTCGCAATATGCACCCCTCTATCGTGGTTTGAGGATAAACTTAAAAGGATATTTAAGCAACAAAAACCACTGTTACATTTTCGAAACAATAAAAAAAATTTCCATATGCAGATGGTCAACAAAAAAATATTTTACATATAAATAATCGTCCAAATAATAGTAAGAGACAGTTCTAAAAATAAGAAATGAATATACTTTAATGTTTTTCTTAATTAATTATTTTATTTTATCTCTGATTCTTTATAAGCACTGATTACACTTTCGCAATTTATTTATATCTGAAAAAGCAAAACGGATTTTGATTAAATCCTTATTTTGAGTTAAATATAGTCGAAAAGAGGATGCCCTTTCCCTTTGTAATGCTACTGAAGTTTTTATTTCATATATATTCAAGTCTGTGACCAAATTCTCCATGTGCAGAGACGATAGTAATGGCAACAATAAAATAAATAAAAACTGGGTGCGTATATTTATGTACGTGCGTTAGAAGTAATACTTTTGAGGCGTGATTGAAGTAAAATTTTATTACGTATGCAAATTATTTATGAAAGTAAGAAAAACTATAAAATGACCGGGAAAATACATTAAATACTGTTAATAAAGGTTTGAAAAAGAACCTTATTAAATTACCCTCAATGCGCCAAAAGAATTACAACTTAATTAAATAACACTCTCAAAAATTTACCTCAAATACTTGAAAACACTTTCAAGATTTTATTATACAATTTTTGTCACTACCATATTTTTTTACTGCACAATGTATGTAAAATGAATTAATAAGAGGCGACAAAAGTCATGGGATAACTCCTAATATCATGTTAGACCTCCTTTTGACCAGCGAAGTGCAGTAACTCGACATGGCATGGACTAAACAAGTCGTTGGAAGTCCCCGGCAGAAATATTGAGCAATGCTCCCTCCCTCTTTAGACGTCATAATTGCGAAAGTGTTGCCGGTGCATGAGTTTGTGCACGAACTGACTTCCCGATTATGTCCCATAAATAATCAATGGGATTCATGTCGGACGATCTTGGTGGCCAAATCATTCGGTGGAATTGTCCAGAATGTTCTTCAAACCAATCGCGAACAGTTGTAACCCGGTAACATGGCGCATTGTCATCCATAAAAATTCCATCGTTGTTTGGGTACATGAAGTCCATGAATGGCTGCAAGTGGTCTCCAAGTAGCTGAACATAACGCTTTCCAGTCAATGATCGTTCAGTTGGACCAGAGGACCCAGTCCATTCCATGTAAAAACAGCCCACACCATTATGGAGCCACCACCAGCTTGCAGAGTTCCTTGTTGACAACTTGGGTCCATGGATTCTTGGGGTCTGCGCCACACTCGAACCCTACCATCAGCTCTTACCAACTGAAATCAGGACTCATCTGACCAAGCCACGGTGTTCCAGTCGTCTAGGGTCCAACCGATATGGTCACGAGCCTAGGAGAGGCGCTGCAGGCGATTTCGTGCTGTTAGTAAAGGCACTCGAGTCGGTCTTCTGCTTGCATAGTCCAGTAAAGCCAATGTTCGCCACACTGTACTTAAGGGAANGCCAATGTTCGCCACACTGTACTTAAGGGAAACGTCCATCGTACGTCCCACATTGATTCCTGCGGTTATTTCACGCAGTGTTGCTTGTCTGTTAACACTGACCATTCTGCGCTCACGTCGTTGGTCTTGGTCATTAAGTGCAGGTGGTTGGCCACTGCGTTGTCCATGATGGGAGGTTATGCCTGAAATTAGATATTCTCGGCACATTCTTGACACTGTGGATCTCGGATTGTTTAATTCCCTAACCATTTCCAAAATAGAATGTCCCATGCGCCTAGCTCCAACTACCATTCCGCGTTTAAAGTCTGTTAATTCCCGTCGTGCGGCCATAATAACGTCAGAAACCTTTTAACAGTATTCACTTGACTACAAATGAAAGCCCAACCAACGCACTGCCCATTTTTACATTTTGTACGCTATACTACTGCCATCTGTATATTTGCATATTGCTTTCCCATGACTTTTGTCACCGGTGTATGTATTCACAATGAATTACTAATGTAAATGAAATGTTTTTCAATTTACTTATTACATTAACTGATTTTCTGTCGGTTTTAATTAAAACAACGTGCTTTGTTGTGTACCTTGCGTTTGTTTATAGCTAGACGATACGCGCATGCGCGTTGTGTCATACCTCTGCCACGTTCACTGTTGAATTTCGTTACACTGTGCGCGCGCAACTTCCGTTGCACACTAAACTTTTACCCACAACGCGCCAAAAGAAGTATAACTTCAATAAAACGACGAGTTATTATTGATTTTACTCAACACAGAAACGTTACTCCCTCGTGGGAAAATATATAAATGTGTTTTAACGACGAAATTACTTTTGCCGTAAGAATTTACCATTTGCTATTTGCAATAAACGCAAATGTGTAGCGTTAAACAACTGATAATATGTTCAGAAATATCTGTCGTTTCATAATTAAATACAACATAGGTTCAGAGTGTAACTGGACGTTTAATTTCCCTACGCTGAACGTTAAATTGTAAAGGATCATTTGTAAAACCTTATTTATATCGAGATCAAAAAGACTGTATGTATGTAAGCGAGTGAATAATTAATTGAAGTATGATGTACTTTATTTTGAGATAGACACTAAAAAATTGTGTTTGGTATAAGTAAAGAAATCGTCGAAATTTGGTAAAATATATAAAAACCCGAAACATAAAATTAATACATGAAAAGTACTAAAATAAAGTAACATAACGGAGGCTCAAACACTCGTCAAAATTAAAATGAAAAACCAGCGCCAGTGGTGGGAGGCGAGCAGTCTAACCACTCAGCCACACTGCGGTCCCGGTAAGTGTTACTATGTGAGAAGTTTTTGTTCCCTGCAAGGTTTAAGCCAAGTGGGGGGTAGTGTGAATCTCTATCGCCCTGAGCGCACTGACAACTGATTTGTAAATACTTCCAAACCATTCACTAGATGGCACCACAGTCGTAAACCCCCGCCCCCCTTATTAGAAGACAGTTTTTCTTCCATTCACAGAACCACGGAGTGTCTGCGGGCAGGCCAGGTATTCCGCCCGCCACTCTAACGACAAAGGGAGGTTGGCCCGAGCGAGGCTTTCAGTAACGGTACATTAAGTGGTGAGCGCTGACGTCACTATGGCGTAGCGACTGGCCAGTCGAGACTGCAAAGGGTAAAACTTGTATCTAATGCTCGTTTGCACGTTGGTACATCTACTGTTTTGCAATATATATATAACATATTATTTTCTTTGATATATTTATATTACTGTCACGAAAGAGATTTATATGGAAATAATATCGTAATTAGCTTATGCAAGAAAAAGTTAGATGAACATCGCGTTTCATGCTCATGAAATCATTCCGCAGAATATCCTCCTGGAATTAGCGGAAGATAACTGATAAATATTATTCAGGCTTAAGAAAACAAATATACCCAAATTATACATACACAAATCTGTGAGCCTATACAGTCACACCCACGACAACGACGAAACACTTAGAAAAATCCGCTTTAATGTGTGATTGTGGTTCACAGCAACAATAAACTAGCGAATTTCCTGTTTGTACGAGCGTAATGCCGCAAATAATTGCAACACGGATATGGCATTGGAAATACAAACAGCATACTAAATAATGTAAAATCGCTCAGGTATAATTATGTGTTGACAACAAAACAGGGGCCCAATTTTTTTAAACTATCGAAATAAATTCTCTTGCGGATTTTTCCGATACTTCCATGTAGATAACGGGTGTTGCGTTGCCAAAATATGAATTTTTGAGACGACTAGTAACTGTCTAAATAAAATGTATAAGATTTTTGAAGAATCGATTTTACAACTTGGCATCGTTGCATTTCGTGTCTCATCAGCGAAGCTGAAACAATCACGTTATATCTTTTATAATGGGAAAATTTGTTTTAAAATACATTAACATCTATTTTATTTATTTTTAGATAATCCGGGATAAGTAATTGCAACTACCTTAAAAAATAAAACTATCTGCAGTGGCGAAGAAACTATTAACTGATTTATTATAAATAATGAAGTCAGCCATTGGTAATCCACAGGAACTCTTTATTTTTTCATGCAGATTTGTTTCTTCATTAAAATAACTTGTATTGACAAAATTACGCTAATATTTGCCAATAAAATAACTTAACCCGTGCAATAACATGTTAAAGTGTTATCTCATTTCTGCTAGATATAGGTTTAGTATTAATTAAGAATATATTTAAGAAACTTTTATATTTTAATTAATTTATCGTAACTTTATTCACGAAAGAACAGTTAAACGATTTACCATACTGTAACAAATAATAAAATGCAAATAAAACCAATAGTATAACAATTTATATTTTTCTGGTGTAAATACACCATTACAAAATTGTTGCAAACATTCCGGCTATAGCTGTAAACTACAAAATATTTTTCATTTGTGTTTGCATGTTTAAAACAAATTGATTACATTTTGATTCACAGTACTAGCAACTACAGCTTTTCTTGCAAAATGTATTTCGTTATATATTTTATGTTTCAGCAGTTTCGCATAATATTTCACATTATATTATTAAAATTTCTATCAGTTTTCACCTACAAACTTCTCTTTGTTTACATGATTTTTGATAGATATGTAAACGCCTTGATAATTTGATATTTGGTAACAGTTTTTCTCTCTGTTGTTATTTAAATGTAACCACGCGTGAGTGTATTTTTAAGTTTCCTACATACTACAAAGGATTATAGACAAATCTGTAGAGGAATGGCGATTCCGGAAGCTGCCTAGCTGTCGGATTCATTTCGACACTTCATGGATTGATTCCGGTATACAATTCCGCTATCGAGTATTCAAAAATTGGCTCTAGGCATTCCGATAGCGGAATTACGTCTTTCCTCTAGAGGAATAATTCCGATAGTTTCAATAATTTGGCCCAAGGTTGCGTTAAACCGCGGTCCGTAACTAGCAATGAATAACACAAGGGCGGCCCTAGACTCGGGGGAGCGCTGCGCCGCAGTGACGCCACCTGCCACCCTCCGGAGTACCGTTACCCTAAACAGGCGAGAAAGTCCAACCTACTCCTCTCGTGGTCTTGGGTTAGCACCATGTGTATGACAACACAACACATGCCAGTATGGAAGATAGGCACATTGGAAAAGCTAATATTACATTTTTGTAAACCTTTCACTATTGATTGCATAGGTTAGGAGCATTTAAGATTCGCTATTTTTACTTGTATATGAAATTATGGCAATAAAAATGTACATTTGTTTAAATCCACCGATTGAGATCTTTGCCCGAGTTTCTAATGTGTCAAATGGCAAGTAAGTTGCTGTTGAGCAAACATGAACGAATGCTAATGCGTTTTCATTCGATAATGAAACTTATATTGGCAGTGTTTATTTCCTGGAAATTTACCAAGAATTCTGTTATTTTTCACGATATAAGTGCATAATGTTTGCACCAAATATCTTGTTCCGTAATGATATAATGTTAGCAAAAAAATTTGTATTTAGAAATGTAGTTAAAAGGTTTTAAAAAACATCATCCGGGTTTTTAAATCTAATTATCTGCTGGTGCAGTAGCACTTCTAACGTTGTGTTAGTACGAGTTTTGGTAATATTTTGATATGCATTTTACTATGTTAAAGCATCGTTACTTACTAAAATAAACTACCTGACATATTGTGACGATAGCGCCCTACTGGACCAAATCATGCACAAAAAAATATCCATTCATGTAACCGGCAAGGGTTACACTGTAAGTTACTAGGGATATTTAACGAGGAACCTAT
>NQII01003364.1:244570-273923 GCA_002778355.1 Clitarchus hookeri | reverse complement strand
CCTCTTGGGTGGACGTGTTTGGTTTTGCCGTCCAAAAGGAGTCAGACCTCCAGAATCAGTTTTATCACTCCTTCCGGCAAAAATCACAACACGGTGGATGGAATAAATTGACTGGGCTAGCTAACTAGCCACTTTGTGGATTGAGTTTCTAGTGGTTGTGGCTCTACCGTACGTGTGCATTAGGTACCTTGGCGTACCTGCTCCACAGTATGGGTGGCCGTGTGTGTTTGAGACATGTGCGCCCGACGCCACTCGTGAAATTGGTCATCCATTATTTTCAACACTACAGTCGGTTCACGACTGGAAGAAACTTTTGAAAATCAACCTATGAAAAAACACCCTAGCCGTTAGCGACATGCATATAACATTACAAACAGCGGCGAGCGCGGATACAGTTATGCCGTTAGGTTGCCAGCACAAAGAGAGGAAATAGTTCCAAAGTTTTAACGTAATTGTTAATGTATCGCTTACAAANGTGTCGAAAAGACTTGTATCTTATGCCAATTATTAATGACGTGATGCTAACGTATTTAGATTTCAACGTTTCTTGCATAGTCACATGATCACGCTCAAGGTGAAAGTAACACTGCCATTTGTTTACCAACCTTCGTTCCTTGTGTTGTTGACACACGTGCCAGAGAATTTGTGCGACTATCTTGTTTAACCTATAATAATTCATTTATTTGTCTTGTTTGACTAATATCCGCTCTTTATTATTTGGTTTTTAATAATGTATGATTTTAATTTGTGCTCACTTTCTCGTTGTACTGTTTTAAAGTGTTTCGTACACGTGTCTTTCCTTTGCCACTCTATTCTAACGTTGTAGTATTTGCTCATAAGAATTGTTTTACATTGTCGAAGACGTAGAATCTTTCACTCGCAAACTCTGCCGTCCTGTCGAAAACCGTCACAACCATTTAAAAATAACGTTTTACAATTGCGCGAAACATCCGACTCAGTATACCACCATGCCATTTTAACGTCTGTAGCGATTTCGATCAATACTGAAAGATCTTTCCTTCGATTTACAGGAATTTATCGAAAGTCACTAACAATCAATTGTAAACAGACAACAACTATCGATACGTCAAAATACTCACATTTTGGGTTTATAGAATGAAATGTTTTTCGCTGGCATCGTACATTCTTTTGTGTGAAATTCTCAAGATTAAAAACTTTACGCTTGTAGAATATCCATTAATAATATATACATGACCTTTATAATGGGTACGTGCATGTACGAACACAGTGGAATGTAAACAAACATTGCCATGTGACTGCCACATGGCAGTCACATGGCAATGTTTGTTTACATTTGGCAGAAGGATACGAAATGGGCTTGAAAGTAGATCTTTAGCAGGGCTTCAAGAAAGTCTCTTCCAGTCGTGAACCGACTATATCGATTTCATTTTCCTAGTCTTTCCTTAAAAATTCTGACCCTGTCTATAAAACAGCAGTTCGGATGTCACAACTATTTTCACTTAGGTTTAATATCTGAACACTATTTTCTCCCCATTCTACTATTGTAGTGGTAGGCTCTGTGCAGCAGCCCTCGTCTCCATTTTATTTAAAAATGAGGCCGAAGGTGGTGGTTGTGGATTCGCATTTGAGTCTTTTAGTTTCCGGTTATCAATTTCCCTTTTGATCTGACCCATAATCTCGGTTCCTGCGGTTTCCCCATCACCCAATGTATATTGTTTCTTACTTCTTTATTGTAATGACCTTGGTACTTCCGATTTCCTAAGTTACGATAATCATTCCCACCTTGCTTATCCTTGTTTTTTGAGCTCCTGGCTCCTGCACAGCTGTTTCCTGATCCTGTACAGTTACTGTCCTGGTACAGCTGGTGCTCATCATTTCTGTAACCAAATGTACCTTCCAAATCATCTGGGCTGTCAAAGGCCTCCAAAAGTGCCACTACTTCACTGACTTTGTTGACAGAGACCTAATAATGCCATCTTGTACCCTCGCTGGGAAATGGTGCACAATGTGTGTAAGAAAGTGTTCCTCTGGTGTCGGAAGATCCAGAAATTTGCCATGGGACCTACTGGCAGTGTGTACCTTCCTGGAAATAAATATTGTAAAAATTAGCCAGTTTGAAAGCTGTTTCAATATACAGTAAAACTCGGTTAATTATGTTTTTGAAGGGACAAAAAAATGCTTATTAACCAGGAAAACTTCTTAAAAGAGTCAAATTAGGTAAAATTTTACTATAGGGGCTTTTCTGAAAATAAGAAAAAAAACTCCAGAAAGTGGTATATTTCGACTTGTAGAGTCGAAATATACCACTTTCTGGAGTTTTTTTTTCTTATTTTCAGAAAAGCCCCTAAAGTAAAAAATTACCTCAAATTAAACATGTGCATATAGACAAAGTGCAAATGTATTTAACTTATTAAGCAGGAAAACTTCTTAAGTGGGAACTTCTTAACAGGGTTTCACTTTGCAAAAAGGCTGCTCAAACATATGAATATTTGTTCCACAGTTGCTTAAGATTTGTAGCTCACTGCTTGGCTGCACCCTCTAATCAAGACACAAACAAATTTAGTTTATTTTCCTCTGAACATGCCAGCTGCTTCATAGCCCTATCACATTTTTGAATAAATTGTATTGCGTGTAATCCCCTTGCATTGCCGTAGAGTAGAGTATTCACATCAACAGTGAGGCCAACATGCCTACATTCTAACACACCTTGTCCAGAATAAAATATCTGTATCATTTCCATTGTTATTTGAGCTTGTAACGTGGCAGCCGCCAGATGTGGCAACTGGAAATTACAGCTCGGTTCGCTCAATCAGTAGAGACATGAAACGTGAAAGGCGCCAAATAAATATAAAATAAAGTCAAGTCTCAGATTTGTTACTCTTTACGTTTATTTAACATTCACATGAACCAGTTCACATACAATTTTCAAGTGTACAGAGTCACTAACAGTTAATTTCACCAGACAAACAAAGAGCATCACCACAGTAGTTTATTTCTTATTAAAGTCATTCAAAGCTTGCATCGCAAGAGAAATTTACGAAGGCAGGAGGGATGTCAGTTCCCTCCTGGCACCCTAGTGACCTCCCACACCGGCGGAAATAATTTAGTAGGATTTAGTTGTTAATCGTAAATAATTGAAGTTAAAAAGATTTAGAGGTCGCGGGTGCTTGCTGGTGTGGGGGATATTTGCTACGCTCGATGCATCTTCTTCTAGAGCTGGACCTGCACCGTTAGTGGGCGGTAGGCGCACACGTTTTTTGTTACCCCCACTCCTTGCCCCAGGGTGCCAAAAACCTGACCATATAAGGGCATGGTGTAAGTCGGAATACCTTTCCCCACGCCATGTCGAACTGCGTTGTAGTGAAAATGTAATCAATGTTCTAGAACCTTCTAGGAGGATAAAATGTCCACTGAAGGTGGAAAGCTTCTATCTACAATTGCTGACGCGAACAAAAACTAAGATTTCCGAAAAAGCAAACTTATGACCGATAAACATTCTGCTACGGCATTAACTTTGAATCCTGATAAAATATTATGAAGCCTCGCAAAACGAAAGAAAATGAACCAAGTATCCTGATAGTTATTATTACTGCGTCATTACATTACCCCCCTTGGTTTGGGAGAGATTTTGAAGAAATCTTTCAGAAATTGAAACCTATCTTGTATGCAGCTACTCTGCAAACCACTGTGTCTCTGCTCTTTAACAACAATTTAAGTCTACAATTTATTACCAAACCCATTCACATAACAAAAAATATACACTTTATGTGTTAAAGAAGAGCGACAAGATATCTACTGGGATGCTGCAAGAAAATAATACATATCACTTATTGCAATTAGTCACATGTTCTAGTTTGTGGTTGAGGGTGTCTACACGACGTATGCCAATAATGATTTTAGTGGACTGCGCATTACCCTGGTTCCTCGCTGGGATCAGCACACAACACTTACAAAGGGAACCCAGGTCTGCCTAAAACTATAAAAGCCACTGCCTTATTCATTAGGCCAGTGCTAACAAAAAGGGGCCTCAGACCTGTCCCAGTTTAAAATATTATTCTTTGTGATATTGATCCAAGGACATCATAAAAACTGGAGCAACATCTTACCACTACTTATTCTTAAGGCTCAACACACTACAACACCTCAACCTTCGTTTTCTTAGACATGTACATTCTCAATTTATCTTCCTTACTTAAATTTGTCAATGCTGAATGTGCAAAATAACAGTAAAATTATATTCATTAAGATTCTTACATTTTGTATTATTCTGTATTACTGCTTTCATTAGAACTATTTTATCAACTTCCATCATAATTTCAAGTTAACTTTCAACAAACTTCCAAAAATAAAACTTATTACTATGCATTGCTCCTATATAGCACTTCCTGTTCGGTACTCTGCTTAAATCCCAATAGTTACAAAAACAATTTTAAAAAAACATTACATTTCATGTAAAATAACTCTTCTTATAGCTTATTTGCTCCACAACTATTTGCACTCGATAACATTAACCAGCTACTTCTTTAATCTTCACAAAATAAAAACTTTCCTTTTAATCATACTATACCAATAATTAACAATTGAAAAATAAGTTTCCTTAATGATATTTTCCCCCAAAATTCATTAGTAAATCATTTTACTGCTAATACAGTTAAAATAATACAACTGGAGTTATATTATAATGATGTTATATCCATTTCCTGAAATTATCACTTGTGTATTAATAAAAGGTTTGCAAAAAATTTAAAAAAATTACAACTATGGTTACAAGTTGCAATTCTTTCAGCACTGAATAAGTATAAAATACTACATATTAAAATATATAAGATGATACTATTACAGTTAAATGTTCTTGACATCATCACATTACCTTTAATGTTCTTAATCACACATAATTAAAAAAAATGCAGCTCTTATAGTTATTGTTCTCTTTCCTTAGAACCTTCCTTACACTGTACTGTTATTACTTCATCCCTTATTCTTTTTCTCACATGATCATTAACATAGAAACACACTATCCCTTCATCTATCTGTTCCTTACCACACCTTTGTGTCTTTCTGGCACTACTATTCTTAAACACTAGTATTAAACATGAATGTACTGAAAATGTATTGTACATTTCTCTTTCAAAACACACAAACAAAAACACACTCTCTCACAATAATAATTTTTTACAAAACAATCCTCTACTGGCCAGCAAGTTTGCAATCTTTCACTAACAATAATCTAATAGATTATACACTGTTGCCTCCCCCAAGGCTTGAGAAGGGAAATATGATAATTTACCCCATGTATCCTGTACACGTCATGGCCTACTTTCTCCTCAATGTCGTATGGTCCTTCATATAATAAAAATAATTTATGAAATTCTTTACGCTCTGAAGATGATGGTTTTATTCTGCACTAACACTTTATCCCCCCTTTTTAACACAATAGGGTTACGTTTCCTATAATTTCTTTCTTTTCTTTTTGCAGCCTTTAATACTAACCTTTTACTTACTCTTGGAAATTTTACTGCTAAATCTGTGTTTACTTACGGTGGAAACTTCACCAACTTAGTTAACTGTGATTCTGGCTGCTGCGCCTTAATTAACTCTATAGGTGTGACGTGAACCAGGCGTTCACTGTTACCTTTGTGCCCACTGTAACTGCCGCAGTAGTGTCCTCCACTCCAGGTGCACCATACCAGCGCACATGTGTGCAAGAATGATAGTGTGTTCAGTGTATATCAAGTGTATTTGTCCATGTGTGATAGTGCACCATGTCATTAATTATTCAGTTTAACAATTTAATCATTATTATTTACCAATATAGTTTCGTCAGTATAGTGCATTAGTGTTTAGTATTTATTCAGTATTGATGTATACCATAATTATCGTGTGTCAAAACAGTCATCACATACATAGCCAGCCAGGGACATGTGACATTTTCAAGTTGGCAAAACAGTGGCTGCTACGAGTCAATACTTATATTTAATATTAATATAATGATGTTTTATTATGTAAATACAAGGGTAATTGTGTTTTATTATGTTTATTGTGTTTAATTATGTTTATATAAGGTATATCATGTTTACATCTCATTAGCATTTTAAGTCGCATTTGTTTCATCTCTCCACCGCCAGGTGTCGGCCGTGCTTAGGTGGCACGAGCCGATGCATTGCTCAGCCTAGTAGGCAACATCACTTCGGCGCGAGCGGACGTGGTAAGTCTCTCGTTTCACAAGAACCTCGGTACCAGCCTCTCAGGCTGCAACCTCACTCAGCAATCGCATCATCATATCATTCACGAAGCAACTAGTACTTTTATGTTAAATCTCACCGAGGAGAGAGCAGCGTCACGCGCCTTAAGTAATTATATTCCAGCAGTGTGTTTATACGACCACGCGGTCACCACGTGTTTCATCAAAGTGTTCAATAAAATAATTATATACCTCTAAAAAACTTGAGTGCTTTATTAATTTAGGCGTGCGCAGCGGCCAAACAGCTCGCAATTTCATAGTATTTGACGTTGTATTACTAGAGAACCCCTGGGCCGTCGGCCGAACGACCCAAATAATCTCACCAGCTCACCGTAGGGCTGTGGCGCCGGGCAATTTATAATCATCACATTACAACTCTGGTATACGATCACGTCAGGTGCATATCTGTTGCTGTCTTGGTGCACATTATTCATAAGGTGTTCAATTTCTGCTACATTTCCTACCCATGAGCTATGATTCTCGTGGCAGAAAAACTCTTAAACAGCCTCTCCAACTCCCTCATCACTCTCTCGGTGGGGTTTGCTGAAGGAAGGTATATTGAGGTATATTATACCTGTATTCCTAACAGATTCTCTAGTGCTACTCTCCATTTTCTGCTCCTAAACTGGGTTCCATTATCCTATATTACCTTCTTGGGCATTCCGACCTCTGCAACATACTTATCAGTAATTCTTTTGGTAACATCATTAGCAGAAGCCTGCCTCAATGGGTACGTACATTTTTACAAATTTTGAAAAAACATCCAAATCCACCAATAAATATTTCATACCTTGGTGCCCAGCTGGCATTGGACCAAACAAGTTCACTGTCGCTACCACAAAAGGTTCTTTAGCTAACACATGTTGCAAAGTCCCTTAACTCTTAAGGTTCTGCACCTTTGCTTGTGTACACGAGAGGCACTCTTTGATCTTCTTAGCTACTCGACGATAAACATTTCTTACCCAACAAAACTCTTCAATGAATTTAACTGTTTTTGCAATTCCAAAATGGCCACATTATACATGTGCCTTTACACATACCTCATCTGACAAATTATCAGGAATATACAACACCCATTGCTCTATTTATTTTTTTCTTTCAAAATAGGATTCCACTTTGAATAACAAATAAGTCTAATATTACTTTCCTACATTTTCCTGATTAACTCCTCCAAAACTTTTGCATATTTTACATCTCTGGCTATTTCCTGGTTCAATTGACCTACCAATCCCTGGTATAATGCTACTTGTTTTTTAGATGCCCTAAGAAAAATCTCTTTCTCCAAAGTTCTATCCTCCCCCTGGCACCTGGATAATGCATCTGCTACAACTTGTGTTTTACAGTACCTGGTACATACTGTATATTCGGATCATATTCCTGTAATGCCAAAATCCACCTAGTTATCCTTCCATGCAACAACAACTTCCATGATCCTATATGGCGCAATGCTTTATGATCAGTTTGAACTTGTGTCGGTTTACCAAAAATGTAAGTTCTAAATTTTGATGTTGCAAAAACCAAACTAAGCAATTCCTTTTCTGTTACAGTATAATTAAACTCGGCTGTGTTGAGAGCTCTGCTAGCAAAAACTATTGGTTTCTGTTAATTACCCTCGTACTGAAAAAGTACTGCTCCTACGGCATTATCTGAAGCATCACAAGCAATGTAAAATTTCTGGTTAAACTTTGGGTGATGCAAGATAACAGTTGATCCTAACTTTTCTTTCAATTTCTTTAAAAACTGCTGTTGCTCTAATCCCCAAACCCATGTTTTTCCTTTCTGCATTAATTCTCGCAATGGTGAACAAGTTTTACTAAAGTTTGCTATGTACCTTCTGAAAAAGTTAAAAAAAAAATCCTATCAAACGCTCCAGTTGTTTCCTATTTGAAGCTATTGGGTAATTTAAAACAGCCTTCATTTTTTGTGTTTCAACTTTTATTCCCTGATGAGTTACATCTTTTCCTAAAAAAATTAATTTCCTCCTTTAGAAATTCTGACTTAACCAAATTAACTGTCAATCCCCCTTCATGTAACACCAGTGCAATATAAAACTTTAATAAAATTTTCAATTAAATTTAATTGTTCCAAATGAGTTTGTGTTATAATTTTTATTTCAGTCTGCCATTTATCGCTGCAATGTGCAACCAAATACCTATATACTCTCTAGTTATAGAATGTTTCTTTGTTTCATTTGAGATAACTATGATTATATCTGTAATGGCCTACATATATTAATACTTTCTCCATAAGATGTCATGGTACTTAACCTGGCCTACAAGTGCTGTCTGGAGGGTGTGTGTGCATGTACGTACGTGCGTGTTTGGGGGGGTGGAGATGTGTTCCATTATGTTCTGAGCCATGTAATGAATGAATTCAACTGAGTAAAGAGCAAATGCTATTTTTCCATGTTTACACTAATATCTATGTGGTTATATTTATTGTTTCTTTGTGTATGGTATTCTTTACCTAATTTTATTCCGCTACACTTCAGTAGTACTTGCAGTGCAACAATTTACTGCTGGATAATTTTCAAATAAGATGTCCTTATTTATTATCTTTTAATTTTTTTTCAGTTCGGTCTTTCTTGTTATAATTCAGGTTATATACACTTGTAATGCATGTTTAAGTAGTTTGTATTAGCTATTAAGTTGAACTTTATTTAAAGCTTAATTTTTTTTCATTGCATTTTTTTTTTGTATTTTAATTATTTTTCTTACATGTTGCTTACCTAATACAATTTTTCAGGAGTTCGAGCGAAAACGCCAAACGGTGGAGATCGCTTCATACCTATTCGCTCTGAGAAAAATTTTGAATTGGGTCATTTCAAGGTAAACATTGTTAAGTAAAATTAACCTTGTTGATTTTTTTTGCAGCAATAATGAAAATTAGAAATGACATGCTGTGATGTGGGTAACTACCACTGCCTAGAAGTCCCTGTTCTTCTTGATAGGTTTGTTTTGTCATCCCTCCACCTTCCCCTTCTCTCACCTGAGCCTTGGCTCTTCTTTCTCTCCAGAACATTGGTCCTCCTTCTGGAAAATTGAACCTTCCTCTGGTGCACTGACACTTTCTCAGTTTGGAGAGTTGGCCATATCTTCTGTGCATAAATCTTCTCTCCAGCGCACTGTCCTTTTGTTCCTCCGGTGCATTGACACGCTTTCCAGCGTAATGACCTTTCTTTCGATGCCTTGGCTCTTCTTCACTCCAGTGCATTTGTCCATCCTTGTCTCCTGCCCTGGTATTTGACTCTCTTTACTCTTATGCTGTTTTTCTTCCTAATTTCCAATCATACTTTTTTCATATATATATTTTTTCTGTTGTGTGGGAATGGTATTACGTTGTCTTTAAAAAACCTCTGGTTTTGATTAATGCACTTGTGAAAAATGTACAGTGGTGAGCTGATAAGAACCTTTCATCGTCATTAACAGGTTCCAGCCGTCAGCCACGTCTGTTTGTTGCAATGTTAAAAAATATTATTTTATGTAAGAATTATTACTTATTAGCTTTTACCAATATACATTTTAATCTCTGTTTTCAATTCCTACCGACTATGAAATAAATGTAATTTATAGAAAGTGAAAGTTACATTTAACCAAACCTGAAGTTATGATCTCTTTGGTTACCCATCGCCCGTCCCCCTTCATCCCCAATCTTGTCAGCTCACGTAAGGAAATCTGTATGGAAGCTGGTGGTGACAGAGATCAATGTCTGGGCCAGTAGTTTGCCGAGCAACAAGCTGACAGGGCATTTGCAGCAACGGTTGGCTGCAAGTTGGTACACCTGCAGCAGCTCAGAGGAGTGGCAGGAAGTATAAATTGGTGATCCTGTCTGGGAGAGAGACAGGCGGGTAGGAAGGCCGGGTTTCCCCTGTGGCTGCAGACTCCGGCCGTGATAGACAGGAGTCGGGAGGTGAGGGGTTTCTCTGGCCATGCGGACACCCTCCTACTCACCTCTTGCCCACCCTGGCGGGAGGGTATGTAAGGAAGAATGACCGGAGGCAGAGTTTAGTGGTTTTCCATTAGACTTTCACCGGAACTTGGTTACTTTAGATTAGGCAACAGTTACACAAATAGTAAGTCACTTTAGTTAATCTTGNCCATTAGACTTTCACCGGAACTTGGTTACTTTAGATTAGGCAACAGTTACACAAATAGTAAGTCACTTTAGTTAATCTTGCACTGGAACTCTGTTAAGTTAGATTAGGCAGCAGTTAAGCGAATAATACAAGTCAGTCAGTTGGTTTTGAGCAGGTGCTGTTTAAGGCCGGCNTGCACTGGAACTCTGTTAAGTTAGATTAGGCAGCAGTTAAGCGAATAATACAAGTCAGTCAGTTGGTTTTGAGCAGGGGTGCTGTTTAAGGCCGGCGCCTACCTTGCAATAGTGTTGCAGTGTAATGGATAGCGTTAAAAATTATTTAATGTAAATTCTTCTTTTCTGGTAACCACTATATAATTTGGAGTTTTATATCTGTAATAGCCATTTACCCATTTTGAATGTTTAAAACAGTATATTCAGGTATTTAGTATTTTCTTTGGAGTTCAAATATCTCAGTGTTGCTTTTCTCTATGGAAGTTCTTTTAAAAAGATAGTAAGAAATGGCAATTGTAATTTTTTTCTTTTGAATGTTGAACCATCATAATCTTCATTATAGTTTTGATGCAGCCTAATTTGAATATACTGTAAATTTGGAGGGCTTATTTAACAGAAGAAAATGAATTCTTTGCTAGTATACTATCATATTCAGTCTGAAGATATTTGTACCATTATCTGGATTTTCATTCAGCAAATGGTAATATCTGTCTCGAGAAGGCCGAGATAATAGTCAGATGGCTACTACTATTTTCCCTAAATCCCAGAGGCCATTGATGAGAGTACTTTACTGCTAGCTAGAATATTTTAAATTTATTTTGGACATCTACAGTCTACACATCAATAAATTGAGAATGAAAATAATTTAATTTAATTTTTAACAGAACTAATAACATTTCAGTATCAATTTTACTTACAGAAATTTAAATTACATAAACGTTGCCGATGATACTCGATGTGTTTCAACTCAGCTAAGCTGCAACATACTAGATTCTCTTTCTTTTATTTTCTGGGATTTAAATTTTCCACATAAGAAAATATTGTAAGGGAGGTGGTATTAATTATGTTAATTTAGTTTTTCAAATTTGTTGTTTGTCGGTAATTTTGTGAGGGCAGTAAATTTTTTTGTGTCTCAAATATTTAATAAAATCACTATAATTTATAATGAATTATTAAAAGTAATTTCTACTTATTCACATTTTTCTTCTGTGCAATTCAACAGCGTTGCATGTTTGTGATTACAGTCCCTATTTCGCAAGTACTTGTAAGGTGTATTTATCTATTTTTAATTTTTTTATTTCTTGTGTTTCAATTAATTTTTAATGTTCTATAGGTAAATCAGGTGCCCAACTAATTTTTATAAATATTACATTCTACATACATTAAAGCAGTGTGTTTGAAGTCTGTGGTTTTTTTACTAAACCATTAAACATGCCCCCATTAGATCAACGTACAAATAAAAAAAAACACTTTAGACGAGGTATGTATAATACTCTCAATACATCATGCACATTATAAATGCTATTCCCGAGCCCTCCAACATAGCCAAAAAGGGCTTTTTCACACTGCAGTGTCTTGTAATGAACTGGTCGGAAACATGCGAATCAATTATAGGGACCTTCACTGAACTTTGCTTCAGACTTTTTTTCACCAATAAAATGATAGGGTCACCGCTTAAAGTCCCATAGGTACATGCAGCATGATGGAAACACGGCACGCCACTGCCTTGCGCATAGGAGTGATGAGGTACCAGGTGTGCGTCAGTGTCGCCGTTATCGCTACTGCGCTTTCCTGCCCCAAACGTGCTAAAATGCTACAAGTAAGTGGCACCCTTAAGACTGAGTAGCATTTATACGAGTCAGTTTTTACACATTTCTGTGCTGGAACTCTGGCAAGTAGAATTGGATGATAGTACATAATGCAAGTTGTATACTACAGGCAGTTTTACATTAGTCAGTGATGCTCACAGACAAAGTGGAGGTTAGCTTGATGTCTTGGCTGGGAGAGATCTTTCAAGCATTAAAGAGGACAGTCTGGGCAAAAAATTTTTACTGTTGGTGCCACAAGTGCGTGCGAGTGAATTTACGGAGAGCGGGGTGCGGCTGGCGAGGGGAGAGATATTTGTGCATGCTGCTAACCGCAGCCTGATGATACATTGCTAAAAATATTAGTCTCTGTATTCTCAGTAGCACTTTTGCTGATCCACTCCGAATGTTTCTGCAACAGTTTGCACACAGCCAGGCCATCGGTAATATCAGCTATTGCCGGCTGGTCCGTGCCGGCGGGCCATGCACATGCATCTTGGAAGGCGAGCCGCCAGGACTTGTGGCACTTAACAGTATTATTTTCCCACTTTCGACCCTCCCTTCCTGTGTTGCCCTGCAGCTAGCTTGCTCTGGCGCAACCTAATGTTGTTTGAATAGGCTGCCAAAGCAAAAAAGTAAAGAAATAATATCTTCGGAAATGCTTAGGATACATATCAACTGCACAGATGTCGTAAAATTTAAGCTTCTGATCATATAATAACCTAAGACCATTTAAATAAATTCATATGAAATGGAAATAACCAAAACAATACATAAAGAAGGTGATATTTACTCAATAGCCAATTAACTTAGGAGCGAATCATCAAATAAATATCTTTTGGACAGAACATAAACAAATTAATTAGAAGTTAATACAAACAAAATATTGAATTTCACTTGCTGAAATGTTTTCTCGTATGTCTGATTTTCACTGAATGTGTTTTTTGTTTTTTTTATTAATGAGAACTTATCCTAACACTGGATACATATACGTACATCCGGAAACTAGTAATACATAAATATTTCTGTTTTCCAATTGAAATAGTGGTTCAATATTAATTTATATAATAGGTTTCTTAAATTTCATTTAATGGTATTGCATATAAAAACAAGTGTCTTGACTTTATGCAAAACGTTTTCCTTGGGGATCTCCCGTTTCCTCTGCCCTTTCATTCCATCGCTGCTCCATACTCACCTCGCCTCACTTCACCAGCATTAGCTCTCAAGACCGCAATGTTAAGAGCCTCTAAAATATTTTCGCTCACTCTTACTCACTCACTGTCTCTCTCTCTCTCTCTCTCTCTCTCTCTCTCTCTCTCTCACACTCACTTTCTCTCACTCTCTGTCTGACACACACACTCTCTCTCCCTTTCACACACACACACACACACACATGCACACTCACTTTCTGTAGTGGTGCTGTTACATAGCTCTTACATTATCATCTCACCTGTTGTCCAAGGCTTTTATCATTCCATTTTCATTTGTGTCCTCAACGTTTTTCCCAGATGATAAATTTGCATCCTGTGTGTTTTATGAACACTGTTTTAGGTTACTTGACTTGTATCTGGTACTGGATGCTTCTGTGGTCTGGTGGTTATTCATTTATGGTTAAACTTAGCTGGAATTACTACTGGCAATTCATTTTCTCGGGTTACTCCCTTTTCCTTCAATCTTGCAATCAGTAGCTTCATCTAAATCTCACTTCACTCTCACGAGTGACAAAGACCCAAATATAAGATAATGTTTTATAAATTCTGAATTTGGTTTCCAAAAAATAGATTGATTGGCAAGGGGAGAAGAGGTTGTCTTATTTTCGTGTACTTAATATTTTGAGGTTATTATTTTTGCTGTTTGTAGTAGCGGACAGCCAATGTTTTTTGACTCCTCTTTCATTTCATTGCATTACAAGATGATTAACAAAATCTGAAAAACATTAACAGGCTGTTTTTTATTTATTGGATNTCTTTCATTTCATTGCATTACAAGATGATTAACAAAATCTGAAAAACATTAACAGGCTGTTTTTTATTTATTGGATAAAAGTTTCAAAATGGACAAAGAAAATGTGACTTCCTAATGTTTTAATGTAATTGTGGCATAGTACCATACATAAAAGAATTTGATAATGTTAAACCTTTTCTGTGTGCCATCATTAAATAATAACACTGAATATCATGAGTAAGTAATTTGTGTAGAATAAATTTTTCCTGTAGATGAAAGTAAGAATATTTGAGATTTGGTAAATGCAGTAAGAGTACTACAGATCTTTGAGATGGACTTGGNCCTGTAGATGAAAGTAAGAATATTTGAGATTTGGTAAATGCAGTAAGAGTACTACAGATCTTTGAGATGGACTTGGAACTGTAACTGTGACTTTATGTTGTAGGAGGTCCACCAAACTTGTCAGACTGTCCCACAAACAAAATATTATATCAGCAATTCTTTTTTTATAATACTGTTTTCACTCACATAATGCCCGTGCTTATGTGGCCTTATTTTTGCCCAAAAAAAAAAAGGTACAGACATTATGCAACAGTCAGAAAACTTTTTTTAAATTAAACATAATTTTTTGTATGAAATAAAAGGTAAATGCACTCATAACAAGTTCCTTATTGTTTTCACTTGATATGATGACAGAATATTGTGTAAAAACAAAGCATCTCTGCAACTCGCCCATGACCAGTCCGGCTTGCGTGTGGCCGCATTGCTGTGTGTGTGCCGGAAGTGGTGGCCANGTCTCTGCAACTCGCCCATGACCAGTCCGGCTTGCGTGTGGCCGCATTGCTGTGTGTGTGCCGGAAGTGGTGGCCAGAGCTGGCTGGCGCACAGAACTGGCAACCGTACAACAGCTGTTCAGCCGGCAACAGTGCAGTGAACATCACCACCTGTGCAGCTCATCCANACAGAACTGGCAACCGTACAACAGCTGTTCAGCCGGCAACAGTGCAGTGAACATCACCACCTGTGCAGCTCATCCAGTCTATTTCTGGGTGTAAGAATGGCAGAACGTCAAAATTATAGGAACAGAGCAAGGTCGTGATGTGTGAAAACAGATGACCTGCAAAAGGTTTCCTGTCTTCCATTGTGATTTTATACCGGCCGTGTGCTGAAAGGGACTACGTCATATTAATGTTTTCATTTTTTGACTGCAACCAAGTCATTGCATAAAGAGGTCAAAAGAATGTCAATGGCTTTTCTTTTCTGGCAAACACAAAAGAAACAGATAAATGGTATCCTTTTCTTTCCCTTGAATACGGTACTGCAGGTTTTGCTTTGCAGAGAAAATATTGACAGAGATGGCAACTTTCTCTTGTTATCTCCTCCAGGGATNTTTTTTTTTTTTTTTTTTTTTTTTTTTATCTTTTTTAGGTCTTTAAAAAAAATGTGCAGATATTACAGAAGGATGGACATTACGCAAGTAAATAGTCTATACTTTTAAATTCAGTTGCCTTATTCAACATGAAATGTTAAATCTCTAATGTAAAAGTTGCAATAAAATTATATATTATTTTGTATATGACATATTAATGGAAATAGTTTGGCTAGTGGGTTATGACCTTTTTGCAATAAGTGAATGTGATCCATCAAGCATTATAATTATCTGTAAGTGGCTCAATGGGAAAATTAATTAAATGTCCCTGCGTTAGAGTATTTCTGTGCATTTTTTTGATGATGTGTGCAAGGACTTAGCCTTGTGCTTTGTAATAAAAAGAATCACTTTTTGTTTGTCAGCTTGTATATGCATGTTGTGGGCGTAGGTCACAGTTTTGAATGTGTCATTATTTTAGGTTACCTTTAAACATTTTCCTGTAGTTTGCATTTTCCTGATTTCTATAATGTTTCTAATATTTGAATTTCAGATTACATGTTACAGAAAATGACATAGAAAAAATTGACATGCATTTGCCTTTTCTTTGAACTACCAAAAGTATGTGCGCTTCTTATATGTGCAGTTTTCTTTTATGTGTTATCTTAACATCAATTTTGTATGTTAATTTGACTGTTGTTGCTGTGTTTGCGTACAGGACCTACCTAATTGTCGTGGATCTCTTTGCAAGCCGTTGTGGCAATTATAATTTAAAAAAAACGGGAGTATTTCAATGCGATTCTTTTTTAAAACAGAAATCAATATCATTATTAATTTGTTGCCCATTCATAAATTTGGTTGGTGGAAACATAACGTGGGATNCTTAAAACAGAAATCAATATCATTATTAATTTGTTGCCCATTCATAAATTTGGTTGGTGGAAACATAACGTGGGATTTGAAAGGTTTCAGCAAAAATAGCTGTAAGTAGTTCTCTATTTACAATATTGTATTCATTCTTCTGTAAAACAGTGTTTTTAAACTGTAGTAACAGTGCTGTATCTTTTATGAACAAATTGTTGTGTTAAAACCTATAATCTCTGCTTAAAATTCTGAGGAAACAGAACATACGCAAAGATTGTTTATGCTATTTTCCATCACTGTCACAGTGTTCTCCTTATAGCCAGATGCGACATTGGCGCATTCAATATTGTTCACTAGGGATTACCCTTAAAACACACAATCATTAAGTTGTGCTCCTTCCCCACTGTCACAAGACGTATGTGTGTTGGGACAGCTGATGTCACAAGATGAGGGTGATGACGAGCTGAAGAGCCCCTCGCAGCTGAAGGTGGAGAGGATCATGCGAGAGAACCTACTGGGGGCGGATGTCCACGGCCTCAAGTTCCTGGCTTTTGAGGACAGCGCGCCCGAGTCCACAGAGGTACAGCCTTATCTCTCTCTTGAGTTTGACTCTGTTTTTCTGCATATTTAGTTCTATTCTGTGGCAAGTCTTGAAGTGTCCTATTTGCTAAGAAAGTGAAAATGAAAATCCTCGTGTTCTCACCTGAGGAAGCACCACATANAAGTCTTGAAGTGTCCTATTTGCTAAGAAAGTGAAAATGAAAATCCTCGTGTTCTCACCTGAGGAAGCACCACATATTGACGAGAGAGGAGACTGGTGCTGATCGGAGCTGGCTGTCCTACCTGAGGTACAGACCTGTCACTACAGTCAGTTCTAATAACGGATGAGGTGAGATGATATGGGATGTAGACTCGGGAGAACCCTGAGAAAACCCTACACTATGGCATTATCCACCACACTCCCCACAAGAGAGCCCCACAATCCAAAGATTTTCCATCCACTGGGGCCTGGGTTAGAACCGGAAACCTCAGAGGTGGGAGACCAGTGACTGACCTAGCCAACTGGGGATGTCAGGAAATTAACTGTGGAAAATTTATACTAAAGTTGGTAAACATATGCTTGAAATTTATACTTATGAACTGTGACAAATTTTATTCAAGTTTTAATGTAGCAAGTAATTTAGTTCTGTCTTCAGAATCTAGTTGTCAGTACAGTCTTACATTATTCAAAATGCATCCACACAAGAAAATATCACTGATTTAAAACAATTGATTTAACTACAATTAGTGCTACCAGCCAAGAGGAATTATAAATGTTGTATTTTTTAATTTGATAAAAGTGGCCAGAAAACATTTGTTTTGTGAACTGATTGTAATTCTGTATCTTAGTTTGTAAATTTTTGTTGATAAAATATGAAATTCAATTTTTGAGATAGTTGGCAGCTATAATAATCTACAAAAGTATTTTTTTCCACTGGTGATTGGTAAGTACTCCTCAATCTTTGTGGAAGACAGACCTTCAGAATTTGCACCCATGTCTACATTATTGCTTGGCTTCATTAACCTTTCTTTATCCGACACAAACCATAATCCTCTTGCCTTCCTAACACCAATTTTCTTTGTATAGGATCATAATATGTAGTCTTCTTCAACCTAGTGCCATGTGTTCCGTCCTTTTACAGTTTATAACTTTAGGTGGACTGGACTTCAACAGCTGAGGTGGAAAAAAAAAAACAACTGGTTTCTCATAAAATTTAGACCTTACTTTTCAAGTTGGGTGTTGAGAATTGGGTTATAATGGGCCCACCTACCTGGTGCTTGAACTGCGCTAGTTCTATGTGTTCCGTCCTTTTACAGTTTGTAACTTTAGGTGGGCGTTCATTAAACTCTGAAATAAAATTCATACCTTGAAACTTGGTCAGGGTTATTGTTTCTGTCGAATGGTCCATGTTTAGTAGAGTTTACTGCAAGGTGTGCGCCAGCTGAATAGATGAAAGTAGGACATAATTGCATCAGACAGTCTACCTAGGTAGTCATAACACCACATGATCTCATAAAAGCAAACTCTTTCTTTACAGAAATCTGTATGTTTTAAACTCAATGTTGTAGTGAGTAGAAATTTAATCAAAAGTTATTGCACAGCTTCTTTGGATTTTTGCATGACTTTGTTTTGTGTTGCTTCTTTGTTCAGTCTCTAAGCTTAAAAATAGTAAGTTGTGGTCAGTAAGCTCAACAAAAACCATCTGTGTACTATATTACAAACATCCAGACTGGTTGATTTTCATCTTCACTGGTTATAAATCTTTATGTTAATTATTAATTTACATTTCACTTGATTTTTTTCTCGAAGATGGTAATTATTCGCAGGTTTGGTATTTCAAATAGGTTTCTTTTTTTACAGTTAATAATTATTATTTCACGGTACGTGTCTTTTGCCACAAAAATTGCTTTACGATATTAAGTTANCTTTTTTTACAGTTAATAATTATTATTTCACGGTACGTGTCTTTTGCCACAAAAATTGCTTTACGATATTAAGTTACTCGTATATTTACATTGTTCATATAAGTACAGTAAAATCATTTTCGAATGTTTTGTTCTAAAAATTTGGCTGCTTAGTAAGATAATGTAATACTGCACCTAGTCTGTGAACCCCAAAATAATTTAACCCTCTTAAAATTTCTTTTGGTTTATGAAGTCTACATTTTTTAATTCTTTCAAAAAAAATTTAAGAGATTTTTCCTGCAATTGTTTTCAAAGTAGGGATGTCAAACTCAATTCCTCGATACCTGTGATTCTTGACGTATCGTATAACCAAGAACCGAAGTATTAAAAACCAATTACCACAAATACATAACCTATCGCCTCTCAAAAACTGTTTAAAATTACTTGATTTATGCCAATATTTGAATCACTCTTGGAAAATTATTTTGTGCGTGAAAATATGAGATGCGAAAATAATCTTGGGAAAAAAAACTGTACTGGCCGTGTTAAAATTCACCATTTAGTATATTAGTATTTAGTAGCTTCAGTCCGGTTGCGATTTGGTAGTTTTGTATTTTAGCAAGTTTCGTTACATACTAAAAGGTAAAAAATTAATACAATAAAATATCAAGTTCGTAATCATTTTGTTGATTAATGCTGGTGACGTGGCACTTTTAGTAATCTAAAAGTGCCAATTCAAACACTGCTTCACTTTTTGCGTAACCTATACTTTTCACACTTGAATAAAAAAGTATGTTTAAAAAACCTACCACATAGCGGATGGTATCAATGTTACCATGGCAAAGGACATATATAAAGAACGTAGCACTTTATTAATTTGCACGTGACAGAAACTAACTTTTTATTCCACTCGTGGAATTTTCACTTTTGCACTTTTTGTGCCTTCGATATGATGTTTCTTCGTTCACAACATCGTAAATTACGTGCACATACTNTAGTCGGGGCCTGGGGGACATTAACTTTGACCGTATAAGCCGCCTTGTCTTTTACAGTGGTGGTACCTGCGTCATTATGTTTGTACCTTTGTAATATTTCCGAGAAATAAATTTAAAAAATTGCGTTATAGTAAAAGGAAACTTAAGTTTCTCGAAGTCTTACGACTTTGGAAAGACCATCTTGGTGTCTGTCATGGTTGTTTACTAGACTACTGGCGCCGTTGGTTTAATTCCGCGACAGCGATGATAGTACTCAAGCAAATAAGATATGCCATTTCAAAAACAAAACAGGTTTGATTATAACAAAAAAACATTTCCATGCAATTGTTTCAAAAAATGAGCAGTGTAAGTAAGTAACTGTCTTACAAACAAAATGCCAAATAAAGTGTCTGCGAAATGCCTTTATAAGTAGAGGCAATAATGGAGGTATTCTTTATTTACTAATGATGCATTCCCAATCTTGTCCTTTTAACATGGAAAAATTTATTTTCAGTCCCGCCCAAAATTTTCTAGGCTTAAAATCTCCAATCCCGCCGAGCTATGTTTTGTTTACGGTAAACACCAGTCTCTTTATAGTATTATCAATCTACAGTTGTGTCTATCAGTTGCGTGTGACAAAAGGATTCCTTTTGTTGTAAAACATAATATATTTTCACTGTGCTATTCTGGCGAACTTTCTAATAATTTCATGTGTTGGTGAACTTTTATCGTGGCACGGGAAATATTTTCGAATAAAGTATGTGGACGATATTTATATTCAATATTATCTCATATGCCTCTTTAACCTTTCGGAATTTCATGTAAATATGTTCCCACTGTTTGTGTTATATTTTTTATGTTTTAGTAATAGGTCTACTACTAATGTTGGCCTAGTTTAAATAATTAAATTTCACTCCCTACTATACATTATTTAGTTAGTAATTGTCTGTAACTAAAAGAATCTCGATTTTTGGAATCTAGAATCGAGAGTGATATTTTCATCAAGATCAAGAATTGAGGAAAAGTGGAATAGTTACATCCCTATTTCAAAGTGATCCGTTAGCTACGAGAGACGTAAAAGGTACAATTTGTACCTGTAATAAGATCATTCTCTCTTGGTATTATTCTAAACTCTCGATTATAAGATCTTTCATGATTCCCAGGAAAAAAAGTTGTTGCTTCAAAGGGGTCGTTATTGGAAAAATCGTTTAAATTGAATTTGTTTCATGGTTCCCCAGAAAACTGTTACATCGTGTGGGTTTCTTTTTCTGGGGTCTTAGAAACGAAAGTTGACCGTCCATGTTAAACCACGCCAAACACTCGAGTAGTATGAACATCATGCTATTCCAAAAGATAGCTATATGGCTCGTAGAAGATACTAACTCTTATATAAATGATTGTCCAGCTTTAACAGTATTTATAGTTAAACTCCCAAAGTCCTGAATTCACAAATATGGCATCTCTCTCCCTGACTGTTCTTGCCTTCACCGCCACAGCTGTCACCAGCCCAGCAAAATAATTTTTGACACCCTGCTATTTGCGTACAGTTATGTGAATTTGTACGATTAACATCTGTTTGGAACCAGTGGAAAAACTTTGCATCGCTAATTGTATGCATTAATTTTTTTAATTTTTTGTCTGTTTTTTTTAGGGAGGTCACAATCCACTGAAAGTTGCTTACAGCCATTCGAAAACGAAGACGACAGCATCCAAATCTTCAGTGCGGTTCATACCCCAGGCTCCAGACAAAATCCTTGATGCACCAGATATAGTCGATGATTATTGTGAGTTTTTTTATGTGAAATATCTCCCAGTAATCTCATTTACTCCTTGTGCATTAGAGGCCCCTTGCTTGTGAATAAAGTACATATACTGTGTGTGTTTTGGGAGGAGGGGAGTGATTTGCATTTATTATTTTCAATTAAAAGTCATTGTGAGTTTCTTCATAAATGTCTAAAGAGGTTTTTTTATAATTTGTAAAGGTGGTTGCTCACTGAGGTGAAGTACATAATCCAAAATAAGCAGGGTACCAAGCTAAAATGTTAACAGAAGGTAAAAAGAATAGACCCCCAGAAAAGTCCATTTTTTTAAATGCTATATATACACAATATATAACATTAAAGTTACATATTATTGGCATCCCCTTGCTGGAAATGATGTGACAGAAACTGGTTGCTCTTAAAACATAACTCTATAAACTTCCTGTACTAAATGTTGTTGTCACTTCGGTGCAATGTTAGTTTCTGTGGACATGCAAATTTTAATGAGTTGTGGCTGGATTGTAAATGTACTTTTCATAGAAATGAGTTGTAATTCAAGCAGGTTTTGAAATTATTGTTGTGTGAAATAATAGAAATGAAAAATATTTTATTTTATTTTTTGAAATGTTGTTATTTGTTAATGGGTAATAACTTGCCTTTTAAAACAAATACAGTACTCCAAGTAACTGCAGAAAGCAGCTACACATGATTACATGAGCGTTTGGTTGCTTTATTTAATCTTGCCTAGCTAGAGGACGTTCACTCTCTAATATGTGCTTGAAAGTGTTTGAATGATAAAAAAAAGATAAAATATTTTGGTTCATCCTTTTCTCTACTCATCACTTACTTTTGCAAGTTGAATAGAAGCGACAAGAGCAGAGTTNTTCTCCATGTTATATGCCACACCACCACCAGAATTAGTAATGTGTCCTCCGGAATGCCTACTAGCGAATAGGCCTGCTGTCGCATGGTTCCAGGCAACTGGCGCTGCATGCACACATGATTTGGGATGTTAGTTGTATCCTGCCTCTGTGGATGACTCTTCAGGCAGGGGTACCGAATGTGCATTCCATCCATGCAGCAGAGATGGCAAGCTGTTGCTCCTTCTCCGTTATTTCCTCTCCACTCGCCCCCAGCTGGGTGGGTATAAATTCACGTCACACAGTTCACTCTGGCAGTTATTTTCTGCTCAGTCGCTGTGCTGCACAGTTGCCTGCCTAGTGGCTTGTGCTGCTTCCATCATCTCCAAGACCTTCCACAGTGCGTCGTGCTCTAGTCGCTCCCTCAGACAACAGTGCTGTAACTATTAGTGTCAGATTTGCTGTTCTGGTGCACCTGCACTGGTTGCCTAGATGCTTGTTTTTAGGGGTTACCCTTGCTCTACAGTTTTCACTTGGCAGTTAGGTAACCTTGCCCTTGAGGCCTTTGGCATGGGCTGGTACATGTGCAGTTATTCTTAATTTATTTTTAATAACCGCACATGTACTTACAGAATTGCCACCCAACTGGAAATATTGGAAAGCCAAGAATAACCAGTGACTTTATTTTGTCAGAAATTGCAGGGAAAAACATATTTTTTTTGTAAGCTCTGTCTGTGTGTGTGTGTGTGTGTGTGTGTGTGTGTGTGTTGGTTTTTTTTCTTCTTCTTTCTTTTTTCCTCCCTCTCCATCATTTGCATTTGCCTGCTTGTGTGCATTTGTTGGGTTTGCCTATCGGTATCATAAAAAGGAATGAACTTTTAAAACTGACTTTTTCGAGTAACAAAAAAAGAGCATCGTGCTGGGAACAATGTTGCTGTTGCTGTTTTGCTGGTGTAATTGTGACCAATATTTCCAAATATACGATGAATTATTGTAAATGTGTGACAGTTAAGGAATGTGTAGTACAATTTACAATAGAATGGCAGGTCTTGTATGCTTTTGTATTAAATTTCCTGAAGTAACAATAACAACAGTAAATAATAAATATGTCTACGTAAATTTCTATTTAAAATTACTTTTTCATTAAAATAAAATTGACATAACTAGCTACAAATTTTGAAGGGAAAAAAAGGCAGTTTCACCAATATGTTTAGCTTTGTAAACAGGATAGTATTATTTTGGTGTTTGTAAGAGAATTTCATTGCTTTGTCTAAGAAATGTACACAAAAGTTTTTACATCTCTGGGTTTATTTTGATTGTCCACTGTTGTGATTATTGAACTGCCATAAACATAATTTTTTCGATGCTGAAGTTGTATCGTGGTCGCAAAGCCATTGTGCAAACCAGTGGTCGAACAGTGATGCCTAAATTCTTTTTACATAAAATTAAAACATGCTGATTTTGCAGTAGGTCTAATGTGTGCTTGCATTGTGTCACCATTCTAATTAATATAGTCACATGCATCTACTCAGTCTAGTTCTGGGCAAAATAGTGAAATTGAAAACCTGGGCGTAATAATATTAGTGAATGAAAGTGATTGAATGTTGGAACTAGTATTTTGGAAAGAAAACTCTTGTAAACTTTTTCAAAGCAGCCTAAAGAAATCCTTGCTGATGGAAATGTTTGCACAAAGGAAAACTGAGACACCTGCAGATGGTAAGCCAGTGTTAAGGTATTTTATCTACTTATTGGCACAAGCAAAAAAAAAATTCAGTGGTAAAATTTGTATTTATAGAATAACACTATACAATATGTCTGTTATGTAAATGTCAGAATGACATGAAACTGTCAATAAAATAAAGAAAGTTGGGTAAAATTTATTTATTAAGCTTGACGCCACTGGCGATGACATTATCCTGATCTAGTCTCCTCACAGCAGTGACCACCTCTGAAGAAGAGCATTTTGCCATACACGCCACTGGTGCTCCTTCAGCTGTGATGCCAGGGATTGCTCGTTGGCCAGCTGCTAGTCGACAACCCGCTTCACGCCTCTTTGCATTATTTGCCCCTCCCACCGCCGGCCGGCCCAGTCTTCGGCCGTATTTTGCCATCTCTGCCACTATGTTGTTGATTCTCTTCTCTCCGCTAACCCGCAACCCCTGCTTTGGCCCTATGTTTAGGGTGTAAATATGACTTGTCCTCGGTTCAAGGCTGACTCTTGCAGCTGCTGTTGCAGAACGTCACACTGCCCAGCCGTGTATCAAAGCTCTCTACCTGCCTAGTGCAGCTCCATTCACAGAACGTTACCCTGCCAGACCACTTACCGAAACCTTCAAAGCTTGGCAGCTACACGGCTCTAGCCACGTTTCTACTGCCTACGAGTCCAAGTTCAGACCACTTGGAGTTACATTTGCCCTCACACACGCTATTGCATCTCCCGAGAGTGAGGTAAACCTCTGTTGGCAACTTAGGTTTTGCTCTTCAGGTCCTAATCAGGGTACAGGATGGTTATGTTTTTTAATTGTTCCGGCAATAAACAGACATAATCCCAACTGGCAGCATTTATCACCAACGACTGCTATTCATTGACCTCTGCCTCCTTTTTTCTCTCCCACTTCATCCTTTAAGAGGCACGTGCCCCCCTCCCTAGCTTCTAAGCGAATTCCTTGCCTTCAGGGATCCCTACCTGTGCGTTGTAATGATGCAGTTTACATTAATTTAATTGGGACAGTTGGTTAATTTTCTTTTGTTTTTAAGGAATTATAATAGCTTATCATTTGAATTTTTGGCAGTGTTAGAATGTTGGTCATTTGTTTGCTTTTTCTAAAATCGAAGTTTAGGTTGTGTCAGTAATTGGTGATAAAATCTTTTACCACTTATGTAGACATTTTTTCCTTCGAGAATGTTCTAGAAATTCAATTATTTTACTACAATGCGGTGATTCTGTACCACACCGTGCCCTTATTTGGTCAGGTTTTTGGCACCCTGGTGCGAGGAGTGGGGGTAGAGCATGTGGCAACTTTAGCCCCAAGCGCCTTCTGCCTGCTAACAGTCGAAAACCAGTTCTAGCAGCAGACACTTCAAGCGTGGAAAAATTTTGTCCACACCTGCAAGCACCCGTAAACTTCAGTTATAATTTTTTTTTTTTTTTACTTATATTTTTGGACAAACTTGATTCAACTAAGTTATTTCTGCCGGTGTGGGAGGTCGCTAGGGTGCCAGGAGGGAACTGATGTCCCTCAGGGTGTCCACCCACAGGGAAAAAAATAAAAGTCATGGAATTTCATGTGACAGGGAAATGTCAGGAAATTTTGACTTGGGTCAGGGAAAATGTTAATAACTGCTACTTTGCAAAAGTTTTTAGTTTTGTGAATACAGCACAAACTGTGATTATATGCATTTAAAAATTTTAATTTTTGAGTTTGCTAACTGATAATAATTAGGGATGGGTCTAATAACAAAAAATGTTGATTCTGGTTCCGGTGCCGATTCTACAATTTAAATATCGGTTCCAGTATTCGGTTTTATTTTGAATACTTGCCTTTTGCTTGCAACTTTATTAAACCAATGCAGGTAAAATTCATTAAATGTTTTATTTAACCTATGGAAGAATTTAACTATAACAAAGTGTGAAGATAAGTTTTAATGTATACAGATAAACTTGTTGTATTAAATTTATTTAAGGTTAGTAAATATGTAAAAAATTATTCTTTTTTTTACATTAATATGTGGTGATTGTGATATGTTTGGAAAATACTTTAATTAAATAACTCGTGGCCCTAAAACCAAACATTATGCCCTGCTGTACAATAAAGGTAACCTACAAAGGTTCGTTAAAAGAACATCAAGGGGTGTGGTATGCAGCCAGATTCCTTATCTTTTATGGTAACTAGGTGGCCTTTTTTTTTTTTTTTTGCGTCTTTTATGCAGTGCTACATTGGGTTTTTTTTTTTTGCCATGCTGGAATGTGACACACCTAAAAAAAAGTCTCTTCTTCCTCTTGCACTCCCGGTCCGCATCCATCCTGCCAAACAAAGAAGGCTGTATGGATCGGCTAGCAGTGTTGATTACCGGTGAGGGCTGAGTGAAAAAGAGAGAGTGAAGGCAGAGGAGTGTTGATGAAAGAGCGAGAGATGAGATAACAGACTGTTCCCATATCACTTCTCTCCAAACATCACCGAACAGTTTACGACTATCACTCCTTAATTGTTTTTCCGTGTATAGCACGCACCCGCAGAAATTTTTTTTCCTTAATGTTGGGGGGGAAAAAAGGGCGCTATACATGAGTAAATACCGTAGTTATTTTTGTAACAACAGAGTTTTGACATGCTGTGTAGAACCAAGAACCGAGTAATTGTTGTTAACCTAAAACCGGTGCGAGTCAAACCTCTAGAACCGGTATAAATTGGAACCGAAGAATCGAACTGACCCATCCTTAATAATAAGACATCTTTGCCAAGTTACTAGAGACGTATTGAACAAGGAATTAAGGAGGTGAACAAGATGTTAAACAAGAAATACAGGGGGTAAAATAGGAAATTTGGGCAACTGAACAAGGGCTGAAACATGAATTAATACAAGAAATTAGGCATACTGCAGAAAAACAAACAGAAAAAATTTCAGAATCAGTAACAAGGGTAGAAAGCTGGGGGTTGAATTGGAAAAAATTAGAAAATGTACCCACATTAACTACCCCAAGTAATGATAGCAAAATGTTAGATGCTGTTTTACAGATTCAGATTGAAATTGCTAGCTGTAATGATTTAAAACAATGAAGTTATTATTGGTCGTAACAATGTAAATACAGAGTGTAGAAATGTAAAGGTTATCACCGATTGCAAGAATGTAAGTAAAGAGTTTAGTACTGAATGTAGAAATGTTTTAGGTTGCTCCGTTCCTTTAAGTGAAAATCAATTGCTGCGCAGGTTGATTGTTTTGAGAAGAGTGTACCCAGGCAGAGGAAACTCAGATAGGCCAACTGATTCCATGTGAATTCAAGAAGTTGCGTCCATGAAAGTTAGATGGCGTTAGTGTCCAGCAGAAAAAACTGTCACGTGTCTCACCTCAACCAATCACAGCACAAAAGAGCAGATAGATTATATTCTCCGTTCTATGGGCGGAATGGTTGTCGACTGTAAATTGTTTTATTTGTAGGAGTGTAATGAAAACATGTGTTCCAGAGTAGTTTATTGTTGAAAACATTTCTGCTTTAAGATATTGAGGAGTGAACAGGGAGAAAATTGTGTAGATATGGCATCAGGACTGATTGAATTTTACATCGTCGGCAATGGCTGCAAACGATAGAAAATAAAAATGAGTAGACTGTTCACACAACTAAACATGTAAACATTAATATTTGTGAATATTATAATATTAATATTATAATGTGGCGATTATTTTTCTTCTTGGTTAAAAACTAGGTGTACATAATTGAATTGATATTTCCTCGCTATGCAGAAGCAATACAATAATTGTGTGCTTTTGAGTTAGAGATAGAGGAGGATAATTTGTATGTAATAATTTAAAGTGTTAATGCTTATGTTTGTCTTCTTCCACCCCCTATATATCATGCGCAATATAAATGTATTCTTTCTAATAATTATTTTCCGTTTACTGTTAAAAATACGAAGCTATTGATTGTGAAAACGATCAAAATAGGTGTATCAAAACATGTCTTGAATACAATTCATCGATTGTAACAATCAATGGTATTTGCAGTTTCGTCCCCGAAACAGAGATAGCGTTAGTATCATGGTTTGACTTGTATGCATGGCAGTTTCCTCTCTATAACTTCCCTAATCTGCAAGTGTACCTAACTGTTCAGAATTAAATGTGTCGATAAGCAATGTAGCACAGGGAGGGAAACTTCAGCTTTGGGGTGTTAAAAAACATGCTTATAATGAATTAAAGCTGCTATTGCACCAGTCAGGGTTGGTTGAGAGCACAGTGCAAGTAGTACAAGATTATTGTGATAATGGGGGGTACCCTAGAGTGAAACAACATGATATTCCAGGTGAAACAAATACACACAATTGTAATACAATACCTAATATTTATAACACGAGTATGCTTTGCTATGAATAATATGAATTCTAACCAATTTCGTACAGACCACCTACAGAAAAACATAAAAAATGTTACCCCAAAGACATACAATTGTACTTCAAAGTATTTGCAACAATTTTTAATTTTTCCTGCTTTGGAAAGTTTTTGAGTTTACAGGCTTTCGTCTGGATTAATCTTCACTGAAGAAAGAAGTCCTTGCTTCTTTAGGAGAACTTCTTGATTCACTGTTTACAACTAAGATGTCTGTTACATCGTGGCTAGATACTGGCATTTTTCAACTGATTATACTGCGTTACACAGTCTGCCTTTATTTTGCATTTACTGGTTTTAATTAACTTCACTGGTAACAACACTTTACAGCTGTCCTAATTCTGACTTTCCCACACGGGCACTGTGGAGTGTCTCAACATACGCATGTCCGTCACTGCTTGTCCTTGGTTGGAGTCCCGGTTTTGCACGGGTCACATACTGAGTGTACGGCCACGTGAATTTGAAAGTGGGCTGCCATGGTGAACTAAGCTCTGGGTTCTCGTCCCCGGCAGCGGCCATCTCGGGGCCACCAGGCGCTGGGTACGAGTAGGTACCCTCTCCTGGAGGGGTTGCGCTGTGGTGGCCGTCATGAGCTAGGGGGGTCCCTCTACTTCTGCGCCCTCGGTTAAGCTGGGCTCTTCCTTTCAGCAGGGGATACGGTAGCGGTTTTGGTGCTGTCCGGCGTCGTAACCTTGGGGTCGGCTACGTCCTCATGGGTGGACTTGACTTAGGTTGCCATCTGATGCAGGGCTCTGCTCTTCGGGCACCTCTGCCTCGTTGGCGCTGCTGGGCTCATCGTCGTTCCCCCTATCCTGGAAGGGTGTCGTCTGGGTCGCCGTCTGAGGCTGGGACTTGTCTGCTTTCTCTGACCCTCGGCTCCGCTGGGCTCATTCTCCTGTTCGGAATGTGATCTGCATGCGGTCTCGA
>NQII01003364.1:228994-243316 GCA_002778355.1 Clitarchus hookeri | reverse complement strand
GTAATGTTTCCCACTCCACATCTTCTTTGGTGCCCCCGTTGAGGTCCGGCTGGCGTAATAAGGCGTCGGGTAGGTAGTTTGTTTTGCTCGGGCAGTGTTGTACCTCAAAGTTAAATTTGGTAAGGAACATTTCCCATCGCCCTAATTTGGCTTTGGCATTCTTTGACTTGCACAGCCATTGGAGAGCTTTGCTATCTGCGGAGTATGAAGTGCCTGCCCTCCAGGTGGTAATGGTGCGTTCTCACTGCCCAGATTACAGCGAGATAGTCCTGCTCATTAATGTGGTACTTTTGTTCGGTAGCGTTCAGTCGGGTGCTGGCGTATGCAATGACTTGAGGCTACCCGGCAGGATTCTCATGGTACAGAACTGCTTCCAGCCGTTCTGGCAGCTGTTCGTCTGAAGTATGAAAGGGCTATCTCCTTGTGGTAGGTGGAGTTGCTGGATATTCTGGAAGCTCTGCTTAAGGGTTAGGAAGGCATTGCGGTGTTCTTCTCGTCACTGCCAACGTGTTTCCTTATCTAAGAGTGGGTTGAGAGAGGCCATCTGTCAAGCAATGTCTGGCACGTAATTGCGTAACCAGTTACATAGACCAAAGAAATGACTCAATTGCTTCTTGTTGGTGGGTTCCTCGACCTCCTCGATGGCTTGTATTGATGCGGCTTGGGGTTAGTTCCCCTCGGGTGTTACTATATGCACTAGGTAGCCAATAGTAGGCTTTCCAAAGTGACTGTTGGAAAGCTTGCAAGTTAGGCCGTACAACTAGTGTGTCTCCAGGACTTGCTGGAAGTGTCCGCATTGAATTATAAAGTGTGAATATTCCGTGAATGGAATATAATGCTTTTCTCGTCGCTTACTTGTTGAAATGTGGTTTACGAAGGCTTGAAACACAGGCGGTATCACTACTCTCGCTTTGAGTGACGTGCTGAAACTAAAAGGTAATACAAAACTTCACATCTCGCTTTAAGAGCACCAGGATGTGCCATCAGCAACTGCCAGCCCTTTGCCTCCCACTCATGCTTGTCTATCTTATGAATGTTAGCAGGAGTACATAATGCACACAGCGATGAACGAAACCAGCAGTGCTGCATGCTGTAAGGAAATAAAAATTTCCAGCCTGGCTTTGAGCATCTTTAATTTAATTACAGATTTTCATTTCACTTATTTCAAATATAAGCAGAATATATTTTCTCACATGGATCCTACTATTAGTACTACTCTTTACTGAAGAGTAAAGTGTGTTATCCTCTCAAGTACCAGTATTAATGCAAAAAAAAATTATTTGGTGCGGACGTAGTTTAAATACCTTGGAAAACCCTGGAATTTAAGAATTCCTGGAGAGTGACCACCCATCTCAACTATGCAGACTTTTAAATCAATGCTCGCCTTTGATCCTATCAGCATTCCATTGCCCCCTTAGACTTGGACGTGATTGTAACCCCATAGCTCTTCAGGCGCACACCTAACTTACATTGGGCATCTGGCCACTAGTGGTAGTACCTTTTCTGTAGGCACTGTTGGAGCTGAAAGCCAGGCCCACTATGAAACCTCGAATAGCAATAGTATCACTTCCATGCGCTCTCCAGCTTTCTGACACATCCCACCTCCCCAAAGGGATATGAGCATCTCCGTTGTAGTAAAATTTCCTCTCCTCAGCTAGGTGCTTGGCTACCAATGATATTGATGCTTCTCTGGGCATCATTGAGATGAGAAACAGGGATTGCCATCAACAGGTGGAGTAATGCCCTACTTTGAGAAGTAGTCAGACCCCTGGGCACCAGCATCAGTGAGTCTCTGGCTCTCTTTTCAAATACACTCATAGGCCACTTTACTCTTGCTCATGTCCATTCCTAAGCTTGAGTCTCGTCCATGTCCTGCTATGCCCTATCACTGAGCTGGGAGGGCAGATTTGGAGAAAATGGCTGCTGTCCAAGCTTGGTGAGCTGTGGAGAAGAGAACTGGCTGTCAGAGGGTGTGTGTGCAGTTACGAGAGGCGGTTACTTAGTAGCGAGCAAGCTACACTGTTATATGCAGCCCATGACAATACCAGCAGAACAGCTTCAGCTCCAATTCTGAACTGGCATACCGTCCAGGCTGATTTGCAGTCTGTAAAGCTCTCTCATTTGCCACCGACCCTGACTAAATGCCATCCAACCTCCATAAGACCTGTATCTAGTTTATCTATCGCAGGCCAAATCACCTGCCCTTCACTTCTGCCACCCTTGAAACCGTCCTCTCACACCCTGGCAGGATTTACTCCAACTTNGGCCAAATCACCTGCCCTTCACTTCTGCCACCCTTGAAACCGTCCTCTCACACCCTGGCAGGATTTACTCCAACTTGGGTCGTGACTCTGCCTGCACTCTCGTCTGCATTAACCAAGCTTGAGCGTTGATTTATCATGCTTCACGGAAGGTCTCAAGCAACCAAATCCCTGTCAAAGAGCTTCGTGNAACCAAGCTTGAGCGTTGATTTATCATGCTTCACGGAAGGTCTCAAGCAACCAAATCCCTGTCAAAGAGCTTCGTGCTTCCAGTCTTCGTAAGGGGTAGTAGGTATTGACCCCTACCAGTTCACAGGTTGCGCGTCAACTTCTCGCATAACANCTTCCAGTCTTCGTAAGGGGTAGTAGGTATTGACCCCTACCAGTTCACAGGTTGCGCGTCAACTTCTCGCATAACATCTCTTCATTTCGCCTTTCCCCATTTCAGACCAGCTTGCAGGCTCCCATTTGATAACGTGCAAGTTGCTCTGGTAGAAAAGTGTTTCTCTCTGTGCTTCTCTGTGCCTGACCTCAGTGTGCAAGCACTTTAAAGGCAGCCTTGTGTGTCGAAGTGAAGAGTGACAAGTGACGTGTTGTCGTGTGGGATGGTTGTCAGACCTGAATCTCGTGGACTGGAGTCCCAACAACATGCTGGCGGTGGCCCTCAACAATTCAGTGTACCTTTGGAACGCCAACACTGGGTCCATAGAGCACCTGCTCACCCTCGAAGGCAGCGACTACGTCTGCTCTGTGGCCTGGATGCTGGAAGGGGCAACCCATCTTGCAGTCGGCAACTCCTTTGGAACAGTGCAGGTAGCCCCACTACTAGCCTGCATGCTGATGCAGACATGTAATGAATTTTATCTTTATCTAGTTTGTGTTGAATTGAGCAATTTTGATATTGGCCCAGCCACTAGTGTTCTCTTCAGCAGTGCTGGCAAGGAATATGTTCATATAGTTTTGTGTATTAAGATATTAATAAACATCAGTGCATGGTGAAGCTGTTATTTATTGCCCAAGCTTTGAGTAGTTTTGTTGTGAAATTTTTGTTTTTGTAAGTGAAAGAAAACTAATGAATGTGGATAAATCGGATAATGCCAATAGAGTAATTTTTTGTTTTTTCGAACAGAAGTATTGTAGCTGGTGACGCGTGACGGCCAGGAAGCATGCACGTCACCTATTCTAAAAGTGGGGCTCTTTTATATGGGTTCAGGTCAAGAACCCTGGATAGCTTATGGGCTGGTTATATTGGGTCTGCCTTAGCTCAGAGAAAGTCTGTATACAGAGTCGGCCTGGTTGGGCGGCGGCATGGTTGGCTGTGGATGCTGGCTTACCGTATGTAGACTGGCACTGTAGCCTACTGCTGATAGGCTGCTGCGGACGATTCTGCAGGCCCCATCCAAGGGTTGCTGGTGTGCAGCTGACANGGCACTAAGGCTTCATCGTGAGCTACTCAGAGCCTACCAGGTCACACCTGGTCGGCCCTGGCACTCCAACCGGCGAATTGCATGCGATGAATGGAGTGGGTTAGCTGGCCTGGGTGTTTCAGTTGCTTCCTCGTGGAGTGTACCTAGTAGGGGGTTCTACGACACATGTGCGCCAAGTGCCTTTGCGCACTGGGCCCACAGTATGGGTGGCCTGCGAATTGTGTGGTATTTTATGACGTACGAAATACCCAGTAACGGGAGCCGCAGTCCTACGCTAGTTATCGGCAATGGTTTGGCAAGACCCGCTCACCTGCCGTTCCCTTGGGGATTGTGTTTACCTAGGGTTTGAGAGGTACCAATCACCATTGGAATTAGAACGCAGTGTGTCGACTTGAACGTATTTTATTCTCGGGAGAATAAACATGGTGACCCGTACAAACTCCTAGACTTTCGTAGTTACCAAGGAACCACGTTACGAACAGGNCTCGGGAGAATAAACATGGTGACCCGTACAAACTCCTAGACTTTCGTAGTTACCAAGGAACCACGTTACGAACAGGTGAAGGGGACCTATTATAGTAAGAGCAAACCTAGAGCAATTAATAAAAGTAGTCGTGAGAACGACTCAAACCCTACTGTCGCCTAGTGTGGTCCTGAAGGGACAGGGTGTGACACTCTTTAAGTGGAGTGCNTGAGAACGACTCAAACCCTACTGTCGCCTAGTGTGGTCCTGAAGGGACAGGGTGTGACACTCTTTAAGTGGAGTGCGTGTTTTGGGGTTTGAAGCGAGCTTCGCTGGTAGTAGATTGGTTGCGGCAGAGGCCCCTAGCACAGCAGTAGTAGGGTGAGCTGCTGAGTTGCAAACACAGAGGAAGCCAATGTGATGACAACTCTGTGTCAAATGGTGTTCTGGGAGCTCGTCTTTCCCTAAATACAGATGGTGTCGTCTTTCGGCTTCCTTCGGGCATCTTCGGCCGGCCGGCTCCTCTCTGAGTGGGCGACATTATGCCTTGCTGTGCTCTCTTGGCAGAGGTTGGAGGCGGGATAGCTTGATGTTGCAGGTGGTATCATAGCACACTCTAAGGGGCAGGCTGACTCAATTCAGGTGGTGGAATTCATTCCTACAGGCAATGGTGGGTAGTATCATCTCTTGGGTGTAGCAGTCTGGGTTCGTCCCCAGGTGAGGGTGTCGTAGGTATACATAGTGCATTGCCAGCTATGAGTTATGCTTCACTGGAGTATTGTTTAATTTCAGTAAATTCAGTTGTGTTGTAATTCTGTCTGTTATCTTTTGCTCACTGAGAATGAGTGTTGCTTGGGTTGATAGTTGTGGGACTGCAGCACGATGAAGCGGGTGCGCACGATGTCGAGCCACTCATCTCGGGTAGGCTCCCTCTCCTGGAACTCGTACATACTGAGCGCAGGCTGCCGCACGGGCCAGATTAGCCATCACGACGTGCGCCAGAGGGAGCATCTTGTCGCCTCTGTCACCCACCACACCCAGGAGGTAAGTAACGCCTATTGGTCTGCTTGTGACACCGTATGCATTTAGTGTGTGCTGCTAAACGTACAGCTTCTGGTTGGATTCATGCAGCAAACAGCCGAATTGTGGTATTATTATTTGTTGTGGTTTTTTAATTTGCACGATCTTGTCTTCAGCTATTTCAAAAAATGGATGTGGTGAAAGATGAGCTGGTGATGGAGCAAGGGTTGCCAACCGTCCCGTTTTGTACAGGATTTCTCGTATCTTTTTGTATGGGATTTCTCGTATCTTGGGTCTAAAAGAATTATCCCGTATGGACATAAGAAGGGATATCATATTTTTATTTAAAAAAATTTTAGAAACCAAAATGAATAAACAGTGTTAGTAATTTACTATTTTTGTGATTAACGATGTAGTGTAATATAATGGTACATATTACCAAAGAGCTGAAAGAGCAGGTTATTTATTATTATTGTTGTTATTATTATTTAATAGCTGTTACTTTATTGCTATGAAAATGCAGGTTTCTGCGTCTGAATTGCTCTAATATTTCATGTGCTCTCTATAAATACATACATAATTTGAGAAATGTCACTTTATTTGTAAAACCTCAAATTGGCAGTGTTATTCCTATTGAAAAGCAGTGTTTTTAAGAGTTGTTATTTCCTTGCAAAAAATACCTAACTCCCAGAGAAATATACAGTTACGTTTTTAAGACAAACCCACTAGTTTCCTTTATCAACAGACAACTTTGAAAACAATGTCACATTTTCTTACTTAAGATTTTGTATTCTGCCAGACACCTAGAACAACGGTCACAATGCACTGTTTCATGAAGAGACTAATGTAAACAATTTATACACAATTATAAAAGCACTTTTTAAAAAATAATAAAAGTGCCTTGTACATACAGAAAAAAAAAAATTAGAGAAATCTACCTTTATGTTTTTGAACTATCTAAACTTTCAACAACTGATTTTTTCGTTAGTCTCACTGATGACGAAACTTCTGTTTGTTTCAAACGTGTCATTTTTTACCGCACATATTTACAGAGGATATGTAAGATAAATACACAGTTAGCTGGAAGAATACAACATTAAAATATGTGATAATTCAATCTACAAATATATTCTACTTAAGTAACTGCATATAAACACACTTTTGACTGCTATGCTGCTGCTTTGTAAAAAATAAAGAATTGTTTTATAAAAGGTGACGATGCTACGAATGTAAACTAGCTCAGCAAACTGGTATGCGTGAATTCCATAGATAACGTGGTGCTTGGTAGACGTGAACACTACAACAGCGAGATTTCTCAATGAGAAAATAAACTTTTGCAGGGTCGTGTATTAGAATGTTCACTCAAAGTTACACATAGTCGCCTGCTCTCCTCTCGTGAGTCCGATATTGGTACTCACCAGTATGGCATACAACCAAAGGAGTGGTACAAAGTGGCATGAAAGGAAGGCAGCTGCTCTCCAAAGCCAACAGGAGCTGNCCGTCAAGCCAGGCACCCTGTTTTATATATCCGCCGGGGCCCGGTCAGCCAGTCGTCCAACAGTGACGTCGCCTTGAGTCAACCGACTTCAATACAGTTATAAGAAACTCAGTTTTGGAAACTTGTATTTTCTGTGTTGTTTTTTGCCGGAAATCACTAGTATCAAAACTATGAAAAAAAATTAATCCCTGTCGTTATGGTGATATGAAAAAGAAATACAATTTACAGAAGTTCATACATATGACTCAAAAGTTATTTAAAGTTGCTTACATTGCTTGATAAAACATTATTTATTAAAATACGGTATATCATAATTTTTTGTAATTTGCAATATATTTATTGTGTATTAGTTATTTTCGTACCTACAGCAATATTATATAATCACTTTGCATTTACACATTATTTTTAACCAATTAAACATCTTGCATTGCACTTCAACATATCCTAGCTGTACATTTCATACCATATTTACAAACGAAACCAAAGTTTCTTTGTTTATTCCGTGCACTAAACGTAAGATTAGACGCACAACTCTCTTTCTGAAACCTAGTTTACCGAAACTGTGGTTTCAGGTGTCGAATGTACTGTAAGAAATAAAAATGTCTTGAATATTGTGATTGATAAAGTGCAGTAAATAGGGTTTCCTTAATTTTGTGTTGTCTTTTTTGTTATTTTACTGGCCATATTTATTAGTGTTACATTATGCATATATGCAGTCTTAATTTTCATTGAAAAATATTCAAGTGAAAATGTTGAGAGTGGTGTTGGAGAATCAATATCTCGAAAATATGTCACCGCTATTTCTTGTGGTTGCCGAACATATAATAATAATAATAATAATAATTCTACAGTACATATGTCATACACATGTACTGTATTTCCACTTTTTTTTTTTTTTTTTTCGTGTTCTCTAGATACATGATGTTAAGTCTAAGACTTTCATTGTTGTCATATATTATTTTTTGTTACAAAGTGCAAGTTAAAATGTGACATTGTGAGGAAATCAACAACAGGTTGTTTGGGAAGAGGTAAATTACAAAATAAGACTAAACGCAGGGCAGTGAGACGTATGCAAAAACAATGTGTGTTGAAATTTTATTTTATTTGTGTTATGTATTAGTATTCCTTGTACGAGTACATAATGTACGGTATACTGACTTTGTATGCCATGATGAGTACAGTTGATACTTATAATACCTTTATGTAGGGATGGGTCGAATAACAAAAAATATCTGTTCCGGTACCGATTCTACAATTTAAATATCGGTTCCAGTATTCTGTTCCATTTTGAATACTTGCATTTTGCTTGCAACTTCATACAACCAATGCAGGTAAAATTCATTAAATGTTTTATTTAANTACAACCAATGCAGGTAAAATTCATTAAATGTTTTATTTAACCTACCGAAGAATAGAACAATAACAGAGTGTGAAGTTAAGATTTAATGTCTACAGATAAACTTGTATTCAATTTATTTAAGGTTAGTAAATATGTATCAAATTATTCTTTTTTTTTTTTTACATTAAAGGTGGTGATCCTATGGTCATTAAAAGAATTTCAACAACTCTAGTGGGTGACCTGCTACCTTTTTCTTTTTTCTTCTTTTTCCAGCCAGCTTACATTTTCTTTTTGCTTCTTTTAGGTAGTGACCTGCTGGTTTTTTTTGCTGTGTTGGAATGCCACACCTCCAAAAAAACGTTGCTTCTTCCCTTCTCTAGCCCTCTTCTCTAGGCTCTTCTCTGCCTTACATGGAAACAAAGAATGAGAAGGCGTGGAGAAATGTATGGATTGGCTAGCAGTGCTGCTTACAGGGGCGGGCTGAGTGATAAAGATGGAGAATGGAGATGGATGGTGGATGGATTGGGGTAGGGGGAGAAACTAGTTTAAAAGTCTCTTATGAGACGCCATTGTTTTGCAACTTTTCTTATGAGANTGGATTGGGGTAGGGGGAGAAACTAGTTTAAAAGTCTCTTATGAGACGCCATTGTTTTGCAACTTTTCTTATGAGACGGGATCACTTTGAATTACATATTTATTGTTTAGATAGAGCAGTGGAAAATTTTGCTCATGTGGAAATAACATTTAAATTATTATAACCAGGAAGGTTTTAATGACACCAAAAAAAAATTATGATATATTTTGCCCTTTGTACAGATGCTAGTAATGAATATATACTGTACATAAATATTTGAAACAGATTTATTCTTACACTATTTTTTTTTTCTCCCATAAATAAACATAATATTTTTACAGTACAAAGTAGAGAGCTTAAATTGTGTTTTTCAAAGGTATATAAATATCAAATATTCTAATAATTTTTTAGAAAAAAAAAAAAGAGAGAAGAAGACTTACTGCTTGTAATTTCTATTTTCAACTCCTGAAAACATGTTCTATGGCAATCCTTGGACACATTTGTCAACTNCGTGTCGTCAAGCCAGGCACCCTGTGTTATATATCCGCTGGGGCCCGGTCAGCCAGTTGAATCGCCAGTGTGTCTGACAGACGCTTCAATACCTTGCCCAACAGTGACGTCGCCTTGAGCCAACTGACTTCAATACAGTTATAAGAAACTCCGTTCTGGAAACTTGTGTTTTCTGTGTTGTTTTATGCCGGAAATCACTAGTATCAAAACTATGAAAAAAAATTAATCCCTTTTGTAATGGTGATACGAAAAGGAAATACAATTTACAGAAGTTCATACATATGACTCAAAAGTTATTTAAAGTTGTTTACATTGCTTGATAAAACATTAATTATTAAAATACGGTATTTCGTAATTTTTTGTAATTTGCAATATATTTATTGTGTATTAGTTATTTTCGTACCTACAGCAATATTATATAATCACTTTGCATTTACACATTATTTTTAACCAATTAAACATCTTGCATTGCACTTCAACATATCCTAGCTGTACATTTCATACCATATTTACAAACGAAACCAAAGTTTCTTTGTTTATTCCGTGCACTAAACGTAAGATTAGACGCACAACTCTCTTTCTGAAACCTAGTTTACCGAAACTGTGGTTTCAGGTGTCAAATGTACTGTAAGAAATAAAAATGTCTTGAATATTGTGATTGATGAAGTGCAATAAATAAGGTTTCCTTAATTTTGTGTTGTCTTTTTTGTTATTTTTCTGGCCATATTTATTAGTGTTATATTATGCATATATGCAGTCTTAATTTTCATTGAAAAATATTCAAGTGAAAATGTTGAGAGTGGTGTTGGAGAATCAATATCTCGAAAATATGTCACCGCTATTTCTTGTGGTTGCCGAACATATAATAATGATAATAATAATTCTACAGTACATATTTCATACACATGTACTGTATTTCCACGTGTGTGTGTGTGGGTTTTTTCTCTCTCTCTCTCTCTCTTTCTCTCTCTCTCTTTCTCTCTTTCTCTCTCTCTCTCTTTCTCTCTCTCTTTCTCTCTCTCTCTCTTTCTCTCTCTCTCTCTTTCTCTCTCTCTTTCTCTCTCTCTTTCTCTTTCTCTCTTTCTCTCTTTCTCTCTTTCTCTCTTTCTCAGAAAGAGAGAAAGAGAGAAACTCTTTCTCTCTTTCTCTTTCTCTTTCTCTCTCTTTCTCTCTCTTTCTCTCTCTTTCTCTCTCTCTCTCTCTCTTTTTCTCTCTTTCTCTCTCTCTATATATATATACATGATGTTAAGTCTGAGTTTTTGTTACAAAGTGCAAGTTAAAATGTGACCTTGTGAGGAAATCAACAACAGGTTGTTTGGGAAGAGGTAAATTACAAAATAAGACTAAACTCAGGGCAGTGAGACGTATGCAAAAACAATGTGTGTTGAAATTTTATTTTATTTGTGTTATCTATTAGTATTCCTTGTACGAGTACATAATGTACTGTATACTGACTTTGTATGCCATGATGAGTACAGTTGATACTTATAATACTTTTATGTAGGGATGGGTCGAATAACAAAAAATATCTGTTCCGGTTCTGGTACCGATTCTACAATTTAAATATCGGTTCCAGTATTCGGTTCCATTTTGAATACTTGCATTTTGCTTGCAACTTCATACAACCAATGCAGGTAAAATTCATTAAATGTTTTATTTAACCTACCGAAGAATAGAACAATAACAGAGTGTGAAGATAAGATTTAATGTCTACAGATAAACTTGTATTCAATTTATTTAAGGTTAGTAAATATGTATCAAATTATTCTTTTTTTTTTACATTAAAGGTGGTGATCCTATGGTCATTAAAAGAATTTCAACAACTCTAGTGTGTGACCTGCTACCTTTTTCTTTTCTGTTCTTTTACCAGCCAGCTTACATTTTCTTTTTGCTTCCTTTTTCTTTTTTGCTTCTTTTAGGTAGGGCCAGGGCGGCCCACTTTCCTTTTTTTTTTTTTTACTTCTTTTATGCAGTGACCTGCTGGTTTTTTTTGCTGTGTTGGAATGCCACACCTCCAAAAAAAACGTTGCTTCTTCCCTTCTCTAGCCCTCTTCCCTAGGCTCTTCTCTGCCTTACATGGAAACAAAGAATGAGAAGGCATGGAGAAATGTATCGATTGGCTAGCAGTGTTGCTTACAGGGGCCGGCTGAGTGATAAAGATGGAGAATGGAGATGGATGGTGGAAGGATTGGGGTAGGGGGAGAAACTAGTTTAAAAGTCTCTTATGAGACGCCATTGTTTTGCAACTTTTCTTATGAGACGGGATCACTTTGAATTACATATTTATTGTTTAGATAGAGCAGTGGAAAATTTTGCTCATGTGGAAATAACATTTAAATTATTATAACCAGGAAGGTTTTAATGACACCAAAAAAAAATTATGATATATTTTGCCCTTTGTACAGATGCTAGTAATGAATATATACTGTACATAAATATTTGAAACAGATTTATTCTTACACTATTTTTTTTTTCTCCCATAAATAAACATAATATTTTTACAGTACAAAGTAGAGAGCTTAAATTGTGTTTTTCAAAGGTATATAAATATCAAATATTCTAATAATTTTTTAGAAAAAAAAAAAAGAGAGAAGAAGACTTACTGCTTGTAATTTCTATTTTCAACTCCTGAAAACATGTTCTATGGCAATCCTTGGACACATTTGTCAACTCCGCTGAGACAAAATAATTAATTTACACAATAATTCAGGAAATAAAACACTTCGCACGTTCCTGAAACAAACTAACAAACTTCGTAATGTAAATAAATTATGCTGCCACATGATACAGAAAATGACAGACCCAGCCATACATGTGACAATAATATTACATTTCATGCAATAAAACACACTAAAAATGCACCCCTACAACCAACTATTCTTAATGAAAGAAAATACATAAAAATAAATAACTACAGATAAAAATATTCTAATAATACCAATAAGGTACTCTCGTAAAGGTGATGAAAGAGATAACCTGCACAATGGTATTCACCGAGCTGGAAACGTTTCAATGATCGTAAGTGTCCGCATGTTCCGTCATANCATCATAATTGCTGAACACAGTCTTAAAGCCAATTCTGTAAACGTGTACCAAATTATATATTACTTGACATTATACATAATTGAAACCATTATTTTTGTAAGTATAATTGCAGTTTTGAATTACAACCTTTAGTTAAGAGTAGTGCTGTGCAGATTCACAAAATTATGCCAATTGTGAGAAAAGGGTTTTTCTAGAGATGGGTCGGTTCGGTTCTTCGGTTCCAATTTATACCGGTTCTTGAGATTCGACTCGGAACCAGTTTTAGGTTAACAATTACTCGGTTCTCGTTTCTACACAGCAATGGCAAAACTCTGTTGTTACAAAAATAACTACCATATTTACTCATGTATAGTGCGCCCTTTTTCCCCCAAAATAAAGGAAAACATTTATTTATTAGTGATGGCTCGAGTCTCGTCAAACTAACAAAGATATACTCGTCCCAGCAGGCATCGAGCTACTGAACAATTATTATTTTCATAATTGCTGCCTTAAAAAAGTATACATAAAAAAAGAAGAACAAAGACTCTTAATGTGAACTGCCTGTTCACTCGCGTGGCAGCATGCCAACAGACCAGCCTAAANATAGTGCGCCTTTTTTCCCCCAAAATAAAGGAAAACATTTATTTATTAGTGATGGCTCGAGTCTCGTCGAACTAACAAAGATATACTCGTCCCAGCAGGCATCGAGCTACTGAACAATTATTATTTTCATAATTGCTGCCTTAAAAAAGAAGAACAAAGACTCTTAATGTGAACTGCCTGTTCACTCGCGTGGCAGCATGCCAACAGACCAGCCTAAAAGCTACTCTCCCATTCCGCTCCTGTAACTGTTATTTTAATTTTTATATTTCTATCAGCATCAGTAGCTGACATTACTGTTCCTTTTATAACTTTTCGACTTAACAAACTCATTCATTTGTCAGCAAAGAAATTTTCTTATTGGTAGAAACTAGTTCCAAACTTTTCTTGGTAAATCATGTATCTTTTGAATAAACTGATATCCTAAAAGGGACTATTCAACACCTTTTGTCATCTAATAATGGGTAAGCACTAAGCCTAAGTGCAGTGTAACTCGTGACAGAGAAAATCAGAGGGCGTGGTTTTGAACGATGCCATGAAGAAATAAATTCTAATTGCTTTATTTATTCTTTGTCTCAAAATTAGTTTTCTTGCAGTGAAATATAATTTATTAATTTAAAAGAAAAAAAATTTGCCAGACNTTAATTATTAAATGCCATGAAGAAATAAATTCTAATTGCTTTATTTATTCTTTGTCTCAAAATTAGTTTTCTTGCAGTGAAATATAATTTATTAATTTAAAAGAAAAAAAATTTGCCAGACGCACAAAGTGTCACCAACATAAAGTGGAGGGGAGGTGTACATTCTTTCACCACTCCCACCCCTTTTGTCGCGCCCACCGTGAACACACTGCCCGATATATAATATCTCCACGCACTCTCAGCTGGCGAGTGTGCGGGGGACATTCAAAATTCGCCTTACATTCGGTGTCCTATTATTTTCATTTTAAGAGGGTTTGAAGTTTAAGGTTAGCTCACATTTGGTGTCTGATTACAATCAATAGCATACAGTATTTTGAGATGTACAGTGGAAACTCTATCCATTGAACAAAGATGGATCGAAAGTTCGTGTCAATAAAAAATTTTCTGTGGCCCCCAACAAAATTCCTATGTAAATAATACCTCAAAAAGTCAGTTTCTGCCGAACTCAAAACTTAATTTTTACCGCATTGATAGAAGAATCATTTTTGTAGCATCGCAGAAAATTACATGATCTGATAATTTAACGTTGAAGTATTAACATAAAGTAGGGATACATCGGTTTGGTTCCAATATATGCCGGTTCTTGAGGTTTGACTCCGAACCGTTTTAGGTTAACAACAACTACTCCATTCTCGTTTCTAAAAAGCAATAAATTTACTGCAAAACTCTGTACTTAAAAAATAACTACCTCCTGTATAACGCTCCCTTTTCCCCAAAAATAAAGGGAAAAAATTCTGGGGTGCACACTATACATGAAAAAAAAATTAAGGAGTGGTAGTCATAAACTGTTTGGTGATGTTTGGTGGGAAGTGTAGGGGAGCAGTCTGTTTTCTCCATCTCTGGCTCTTATGTCAACATTCCTCTCCCCCTCTCTACCTCTTGCTGTTTATCTCTCAGTTCCCCCC
>NQII01003364.1:215686-228939 GCA_002778355.1 Clitarchus hookeri | reverse complement strand
TTTGTTAACAACACTACTAACCAATCAATACATTCCTCCAAACCTTCTTTGTTTGCGAGAAAACGGCCCTTTGCCGAAGATGGGGGAGGGTGAGTTGGGAAGGTGAAGAGAGGTAGAAGAGACATTTTAGAGGTGTGACACTCCAGCACAGCAAAAAAAAAAAAAAAACCAGCACATCACTGCATAAAAGACACAAAAAAAGACTAAAAAAAAGCTGGCCACCCAGTTACCATAGAAGAAGAAACAAAGGACTGTAGGTTACCATTATCATACAGCATGCCACGGGTTATTTAATTAAAGTATTTTCCAAACATATCACATTCACCATATATTAATGTTAAAGAAGAATAATTTGTTACATATTTACTAACCTTAAATAAATTTAATACAACAAGTTTATCTGTATACATTAAAACTTAGCTTCACACTTTGCTATTGTTCAATTCTTCCATATAACGGTTAAATAAAACATTTTATGAATTTTACCTGCATTGGTTTAATCAAGTTGCAAGCAAAAGGCAAGTATTCAAATTAGAACCGAATACTGGAACCAATATTTAAATTGTACAATCGGTACCGGAACCGGAACAGACATTTTTTGTTGTTCGACCCATCCCTAATTATTTGTATTAGTACCTACCGTACCATAAAATGTATTTCAAATATTTGTTATTTAGTGGGCCATTACTTGACCTCAATGTAACATTTTTGTTATAATTTTAATAAAATTTGTATTTTTTTATTTTTAAATATTTATTGTTAGTGCTTTAAGAACTACTTTTGGATTCTTACCAGTAAAGTGCAAATATTTAAGCTCAACTTGATTACGTGAACTACTTGCAAATAATTAAGGCTCGACTCTGCTCTAACTTTCATCAAATTTGACTCAACTCGAGCTTATCATTATAAAACACGACTCGACTGAAGCTTATTATAAAATTCAACTCAACTTAAAAATTTGCATACTCATCCATCATTAATGTTTTTCAGTTTTTATAAACTGTATGTTTTTATTTAGAACGCAAAAAAATATTGTAATTTTCCATTGATTTTGGTGTTTGGTAGTGTGTTTATACTACTTTTTAATGAGTTGTGCATGGTGTACAGTTGGGTGCTCCATTGGAAGCCACTCTATATTCATTATAGTGGCTAATTCGTAGTGATGCAGGTGTTGTGAAGGTGGTGTTTGCGGCAGGTGTGCGGCTTGAAGTGGTCCCCAGACGGGAGGTTCCTTGCCAGCGGAGGCAATGACAACCTGCTGTGTGTGTGGGCTGTTGCTGCAGGGCAGAAGTACTGCCAGCGCCAGCCACTGCACGTGTTTGACGCGCACGCGGCAGCTGTGAAGGCTCTTGCCTGGTGTCCGTGGCAGCGCCACATCCTGGCCAGTGGCGGCGGGATGGCCGATCGCACCATCCGCTTCTGGAACTGCAACACTGGCATATGCCTACACACCCTTGACACCAAGTCCCAGGTGTGCAATTTATCTTTTGTGTGTGTGTCTGCTGGAAATGGTTTTACAGTTTTTCACTTTTGTTCCTTTCCTCTTGTCTTTTGTTATTAATTTTCGTGTAGGCTTTCATGGCCTCGCTGCCGACGTGCCCCGCTGAATCCTCTCTATTTATTTACCATAACGTAAACGAGAGTTCTGGATGACCCGAGAAGTCGAGATCTTTCTCAAGGTGCAATGCCAATTTTTTTCCCGACTGCCATCTTGGAAACAACTGGCTGTTGCCACCTACAGCAGTGTTGCCAATGGTGGCAACACCAAACACTGTCTTCTGAAGCAGGAAATCAGTTCACACAAGTACAAGTTTGTTTTAAGTTCGCAATCTACTTTTTACAAATATACACACCAACAACAGCACAAGAGTACCCACACTGAGTGAGTCTGTCCACTTCGATCTTTGCTGCAGCGTTTGCAGGCAATCCTGACTCAAAACGTTTCCAATGTGTCTGAAGGATTTGCTAGATCGGTTGCCACCGGTTCAGTCGTGAAGTTGGAATGACAAGCATATCAGGTTCTGGAACAGAGGTTAAAGGTTCCATTAAAACAAATGTGACTGTCAGTCATGTGGATCCTCACTGTTAGCATAAAGGGAGTGAGAGTTCAGGATTGCCTCTACCTAAACAAATATGATATTCAGCTCGCTGTAAGTCAGAATTTGTCTTCCAACAGCATAGGTTAGATGCTTCTTCACTGATTTCGTGCCAGCCTCCCATAGCCCACCAAAGTGAGGTGCTGCTGGAGGATTCATGTGCCACTGGATGCCTTCAGCAGCTAGGTTAGGTGACATTTGTTTACAGTAGGTAGGAGAATTTACAAAACTGTACTATTATCCAAGTGCTGCCTTTGCTCCAACAAAATTTGTTTCTTGATCTCGATATGAGCACAGACGCTTCGGCGAACAACCATTCTCTTCAGCGCTACCAGAAAGTGTTCCGTAGAAAGTCCTGTCACTAGTTGTAAGTGTAGCGCCTTGGTGCTCATGCGCACAGATAGATAGAGGTACGACTTGTACGATATAGCACCTCTCAGTCCTACCCTGGTAACCAGGAATGGACCCGCATAATTCACACCAATGGGAAGAAAGGCCCCTAGTCTGCTGAACTCTGCAACTAGGTAATTCGGCCCATGGGAGGAGAACAGGACTGAGGTGAATTGTGGAAACACTGCCTCGGTCTGTGAGGAATAGTACTTCTTGTGTAGTAAATGAACAAAAAGAGGACCTGCATGGAGATGTCTTTTATGCACATGGTCAATCAGCAATAATGTAAAATGATGCTTGGCTGGAAGTAACAGTGGATGTTTTAGATTGTAACTCTGGCCTGAATGTTGCAGGCACCTTTCAACAGGCAAATTTCCCACATCATTAACAAATGGATTTAATCCACATAACTGATCTGTAAGTGTTTTCCCTGACTGCTGAATCTGAATTTCTGAACTATTTTAATTGGAGAGAGGAGAGCGTGCTGCAATTCTACTGTAGTAAGTGATCCTGCATGTTGAGGGCTTAACTGACAATTATGCACAAACCGAAAACAATACATTGCAATCCTCTGCAACTCGGTAAGTGAGGAATACTTGACTAAAGGAATCTCATCCACTTTCTTTAGTGTCATAGAAAATACTTACATTGTCTCTTATACTCCACATCTTCCATGTTTAAGCCAGGGTCACCCTCGTCGCTGTTCCTCTCCAATACTGAACGCTGCGCCAGCCAAGGTGGCCCTTGCCACCACAAGTGGTGATAGACAAGTTTACATGGCATCAATCCACAAAATGCATAGTCAGCAGGATTTTCGTCAGACCGCACGTGGCCCCAGCACAAGGGACTGGATCCATTAGAAGACATAAAGGCGCTGATGCAACGCTTCATGTAATATGGCCTGACATTGACCATGTTTGTTTACAANATCCATTAGAAGACATAAAGGCGCTGATGCAACGCTTCATGTAATATGGCCTGACATTGACCATGTTTGTTTACAAGGAAAACTAGAATCCCGGAGGGAACCGAGAAGGCGAGATCTTTCTCAAGGTGCAACGCCAAGGTACTTTCCGACTGCCATCTTGGAAACAACTGGCTTTTGCAACTTGAAGCAGTGTTGCCAATGGTGACAACACCAAACATTGTCTTATGAGGTGGGAAATCAGTTCATTCAAATAAAAGTTTATTATAAGTTCACAGTAAAGTATTATTTACAGATATACACACCAACATGCTCTTTGTCTTCCTCTTTATCCTTCTCCCTCTCTCTCTTTCTTCCTCCCTCCCTCCCTCTCTTTCTCCCTTTCTCCTTCTCCCTCTCCCTCTCCCTCTCTGTTACATCAAAACTGAAGAAATCGTGGAAACATTTTCATAGGAAACAGGAATGTTCTCTTAGAAATACAGTAGAACCCTGTTATAACATTACTCAAGTTCCCCAAATAATGCTAGCTATATGGAGTTAACTCCCTTTTTTTACCGGGGTCGGCTTAGCCATGGAGTCACCAGTTTATAATCAAATATTAGACAGCTGCCGCCAGTCATGCGCCACTGCTATTAATAACCCATGTGCATGCTGTTAATTACCAGACTGCAGTCGAGTGATGCTGTACTGATTATTTTAATATTAAAAGTGTTCACTTTCTATATTTACACATGTTCTTAACAGTGAATATATGTGAAACTGGGAAGTATTAGGAATTTGGGGAAATTGTCAGACAGCACATTTTCTTCACAATTGAAACTGGCGTCTGCTCATCAAAAAGGAGAGGTCTTGTAGTTTACAGTAGTTCGTACATGCAGGGGTTATTTATAAATTAACCATGACACTGAGTGCCTCTAGATCACAAAATAGCACATTAACATAAATATTATGTGCTGTAAAAATGGTTCCATGGCAAAAAGTGCATGGTTTTGATAAATAAATAAATAACATTTATATTTGCTTTGTTGCTGAAGTGTGAGAAGAGTTAGGACAAAAAAAACAAAATGGTGAGCCGGCCTCCGAAAGGCTTGGCTATTGTATGCCGAATCCAAATTATTAGCAAGCAGAATTGCTTCACATGGAAATATGTTGTTAAAATATTTATAGAGCTTGTGGAAAATTTAAAACTTTGAGAATTTGTTCGCATATTAATTTTATTTGCTGAAATGACTAATTGGCCCATAATTTCATGAGGCCCATGTTCTAAAGGTTTAAAAGTACATCAAAATTTCAATTTAAATTACTTCACTTAAGTATTTTTCACTTTAAAGTACATTTATCTTTCAAATCCCCTGCAGATGTATTATTAAATACTTGTTCAGTATAAAGTATTTTTCAATATTAAGTAAAAAAAATTTTAGTCCCTTCGTGTACTTTCATTACTAACTTTGGGACTTTATTCATGTATGTTATAACAAGATTTTACTGTAGTTAGGTAAATCTATGACGGCTATCCAAGTGATATCCCAGGTATCACTTTTACTGTGCTTTAATACTTTCAGTAAACAATTTGCGGTGTTGTGAGTTAGCCTGGCGTGTTTGCAGGTGACCGCCATCCAGTGGTCGTTAACGTACAAGGAGCTGGTGTCGGGACATGGTTTTGCCAACAACCAGCTCATCATCTGGAACTACCCTGCACTTACCAAGGTAAACAAATTTGATGGCTAGCCAGTAAAAAAATGTGTGTGTATAATTGAATAAAATTGCATGGTTCATTATGGACTATAGCCAGGGCGTAGAAAATGTCGTGCACCGTAAAATAATGCTAGATATGGAGAAATTATACTCAAACTCCATTCGTACGGGACCTGTTTGATTGATACACCTTGTTTCTACCAACAGTATTTCAGAAATTTAAAAACTGAAATAAATTTGGTCAAAAAATTTTAAAACAAAAACATTGCCCCAAAAATTCATTAAAACACATTTGAAAGCTACAGCATTAAAAAATAACGCTGATTGTATGGACTCTGCTCTCGTGCAATGCATTGCAGTGTGGACAGGGAACGCAGAAATTCATTATAATTTGGCACTAGTATGCAGCGCACGAGCCTGGTTGTATGTTACGTGACAGCTTTTGTACATTGCAGACTGCTGGTGCAGTTCTCTTTTGCGTGCTGTACTTGTCTGCTGAGATACACATGTGCAGCACAGCACATTCCATGCCCTGCCCCATGACCAGACACCTGCAAAAAGTGTTTTTTTTTTTGTGGTGAAAAGTGGTGTTATTTTCCCCTAAAATTGGTGTTATTTTACCCTCAAAGTGGTGTTATTTTCGAAAAAAGTTTTCACGAGTTCCAAGTGCTAAGGATTGCTCTATGCATGGAAATACATGGTTACAATTGTAAGACATGTTATGTGATCTTGGAATATATTTAGAATATCAATGAAAACAAAGTTAGCATACATACACCTTTGTTTAAAAGACAAATTTTCAGTGTTTCAGATTTTAAATTTCAAGCTAACTACATAAATTTTAGAAAAAAGTACATGGATACATAATTTTAACTTTCAAATTAAAAAGTAGCCATTGTGGCTAAATTTTCTTGTTTCTAATTTGTTCTGTTATCAGTCAGAACATTACTGAATTGTGAGAAAAACCTTTTTAGAATCAACGTTTGCACACAATATCCACACTGCTTCCAGTTACTTGTCAGCAAACCCAGGTTGTGGAAGTTTCACAACTTCAAGGGCCTGCATTACATCAACCCTACTTTCTTTCATCTGTTTCTCAACATTTTCTTTCAACTCGCCACAAACGGTGATCAGCTCCTGTCTGTACATTGCATAAGAGTAGAAACTTCACTGAACTTTGTGATCAAAAGAGAAAGCACTACATCCTTTGGATCAAATACAGACAGTGTTTCAAAAAGTTTGCTTGGATCTGTAGCCATCAAAGTGGTTAGCATCACGAGAGACTTTGAAGCCAGCGACTGTACTTGCTTTCACTCCAGATGCTTTGGTAGTGTTCATGTCATCTAAAACTTTTTTGTCTGATCAAAAAAAAATGTACTGTTTGACATTTTCTAAGTTGCGCATCAGCATGGTTAGCTCACCCAGCAAAATATGAGCATTTGGGTAGCTTGAGCCTTCTAGTGTTATTAGATCCACCACACACTTCCCATGATCTTTTATGAACACTGCTTGGCGGTGAATCACACATCACACTGATTTCCCTGTCTCTTAAAGAAGAAATGTACAAAACCACAGCATTTTGTGTAGCTNATCCATTAGAAGACATAAAGGCGCTGATGCAACGCTTCATGTAATATGGCCTGACATTGACCATGTTTGTTTACAACGAAAACTAGAATCCCGGAGGGAACTGAGAAGGCGAGATCTTTCTCAAGGTGCAACGCCAAGGTACTTTCCGACTGCCATCTTGGAAACAACTGGCTTATGGTGACAACACCAAACATTGTCTTATGAGGTGGGAAATCAGTTCATTCAAATAAAAGTTTATTATAAGTTCACAGTAAAGTATTATTTACAGATATACACACCAACATGCTCTTTGTCTTCCTCTTTATCCTTCTTCCTCCCTCCCTCTCTTTCTCTCTTTCTTCCTTTCTCCTTCTCCCTCTCCCTCTCCCTCTCTGTTACATCAAAACTGAAGAAATCGTGGAAACATTTTCATAGGAAACAGGAATGTTCTCTTAGAAATACAGTAGAACCCTGTTATAACATTACTCAAGTTCCCCAAATAATGCTAGCTATATGGAGTTAACTCCCTTTTTTTACCGGGGTCGGCTTAGCCATGGAGTCACCAGTTTATAATCAAATATTAGACAGCTGCCGCCAGTCATGCGCCACTGCTATTAATAACCCATGTGCATGCTGTTAATTACCAGACTGCAGTCGAGTGATGCTGTACTGATTATTTTAATATTAAAAGTGTTCGCTTTCTATATTTACACATGTTTTTAACAGTGAATATATGTGAAACTGGGAAGTATTAGGAATTTGGGGAAATTGTCAGACAGCACATTTTCATTCGTAATAATAAAGTATTTCACAATTGAAACTGGCGTCTGCTCATCAAAAAGGAGAGGTCTTGTAGTTTACAGTAGTTCGTACATGCAGGGGTTATTTATAAATGAACCATGACACTGAGTGCCTCTAGATCACAAAATAGCACATTAACATAAATATTATGTGCTGTAAAAATGGTTCCATGGCAAAAAGTGCATGGTTTTGATAAATAAATAAATAACATTTATTTTTGCTTTGTTGCTGAAGTGTGAGAAGAGTTGGGACAAAAAAAAAATGGTGAGCCGGCCTCAGAAAGGCTTGGCTATTGTATGCCGAATCCAAATTATTAGCAAGCAGAATTGCTTCACATGGAAATATGTTGTTAAAATATTTATAGAGCTTGTGGAAAATTTAAAACTTTGAGAATTTGTTCGCATATTAATTTTATTTGCTGAAATGACTAATTGGCCCATAATTTCATGAGGCCCATGTTCTAAAGGTTTAAAAGTACATCAAAATTTCAATTTAAATTACTTCACTTAAGTATTTTTCACTTTAAAGTACATTTATCTTTCAAATCCCCTGCAGATGTATTATTAAATACTTGTTCAGTATAAAGTATTTTTCAATATTAAGTAAAAAAAATTTCAGTCCCTTTGTGTACTTTCATTACTAACTTTGGGACTTTATTCATGTATGTTATAACAAGATTTTACTGTAGTTAGGTAAATGTATGACGGCCATCCAAATGATATCCCAGGTATCACTTTTACTGTGCTTTAATACTTTCAGTAAACAATTTGCGGTGTTGTGAGTTAGCCTGGCGTGTTTGCAGGTGACCGCCATCCAGTGGTCGTTAACGTACAAGGAGCTGGTGTCGGGACATGGTTTTGCCAACAACCAGCTCATCATCTGGAACTACCCTGCTCTTACCAAGGTAAACAAATTTGATGGCTAGCCAGTAAAAAAAATGTGTGTGTATGGTTCATTATGGACTATAGCTAGGGCGTAGAAAATGTCTTGCACCGTAAAATAATGCTAGATATGGAGAAATTATACTCAAACTCCATTCGTACGGGACCTGTTTGATTGATACACCTTGTTTCTACCAACAGTATTTCAGAAATTTAAAAACTGAAATAAATTTGGTCAAAAAATTTTAAAACAAAAACATTGCCCCAAAAATTCATTAAAACACATTTGAAAGCTACGGCATTAAAAAATAACACTGATTGTATGGACTCTGCTCTCGTGCGATGCATTGCAGTGTGGGCAGGGAACGCAGAAATTCATTATAATTTGACACTAGTACGCAGCGCACGAGCCTGGTTGTATGTTACCTGACAGCTTTTGTACATTGCAGACTGCTGGTGCAGTTCTCTTTTGCGTGCTGTACTTGTCTGCTGAGATACACATGTGCAGCACAGCACATTCCATGCCCTGCCCCATGACCAGACACCTGCAAAAAGTGTTTTTTTTTTTGTGGTGAAAAGTGGTGTTATTTTCCCCTAAAATTGGTGTTATTTTACCCTCAAAGTGGTGTTATTTTCGAAAAAAGTTTTCGCGAGTTCCAAGTGCTAAGGATTGCTCTATGCATGGAAATACATGGTTACAATTGTAAGACATGTTATGTGATCTTGGAATATATTTAGAATATCAATGAAAACAAAGTTAGCATACATACAACTTTGTTTAAAAGACAAATTTTCAGTGTTTCAGATTTTAAATTTCAAGCTAACTACATAAATTTTAGAAAAAAGTACATGGATACATAATTTTAACTTTCAAATTAAAAAGTAGCCATTGTGGCTAAATTTTCTTGTTTCTAATTTGTTCTGTTATCAGTCAGAACATTACTGAATCGTGAGAAAAACCTTTTTAGAATCAACGTTTGCACACAATATCCACACTGCTTCCAGTTACTTGTCAGAAAACCCAGGTTGTGGAAGTTTCACAACTTCAAGGGCCTGCATTACATCAACCCTACTTTCTTTCATCTGTTTCTCAACATTTTCTTTCAACTCGCCACAAACGGTGATCAGCTCCTGTCTGTACATTGCATAAGAGTAGAAACTTCACTGAACTTTGTGATCAAAAGAGAAAGCACTACATCCTTTGGATCAAGTACAGACAGTGTTTCAAAAAGTTTGCTTGGATCTGTAGCCATCAAAGTGGTTAGCTTCACGAGAGACTTTGAAGCCAGCGACTATACTTGCTTTCACACCAGATGCTTTGGTAGTGTTCATGTCGTCTAAAACTTTTTTGTCTGATCAAAAAAAAATGTACTGTTTGACATTTTCTAAGTCAGCATGGTTAGCTCACCCAGCAAAATATGAGCATTTGGGTAGCTTGAGCCTTCTAGTGTTATTAGATCCACCAGACACTTCCCATGATCTTTTATGAACACTAAGCAGTGTTCATAAAAGATCACCCAGATGGTGAATCACACATCACACTGATTTCCCTGTCTCTTAAAGAAGAAATGTACAAAACCACAGCATTTTGTGTAGCTNTGGTGAATCACACATCACACTGATTTCCCTGTCTCTTAAAGAAGAAATGTACAAAACCACAGCATTTTGTGTAGCTTTTATTTCTTCTGATTTGCAAAATTGTACAATCAGTAGGAAGTAGTCACCAAGCTAAAAACCACTTTCGAACCAAGAATGTGCATAACTGATATGGTGAGGCATGTGAAGCATGTGTGTAGTCCTCGGACACACTTAACGCGTACCCATAAACACAATTTTGTAAAACATAATTTTATTGAAAGTCATCAGAGAAGTGTTTGCAGTTGGTTTTCTGTCTGTTGTTTTTCAGGAAGCTGGCAAAAAAAATTTATTTTTCCCATTTAGGGCGGTTTTGAAAATTAACAAGATCACTGCAACTTTAGTCTCTAGGAAAAATTGATTTCACCATATGTTATGTGGGCATCTAATTTAGCATGATTATTTAATTGGAGCTGTTACATTGGCAAATTTTTTGTAGGAATAATATATCCTGTAGGCTACACCTGAAATGCATTAGCATTAGGACCCAAGGAACTCTGGTCCTCCCCCCCCCCTCCTCCCCGATTATAAAGCACACCCTGTTAATGTTTGTAAGATTGTCTTAAGTGACTTGTACTGTTTGGCAAATTCGGGTGAAACACAGCCCTTTCGCCCATTGTCTACTTTTCCTGTCCTTCCCGGATGACCTTACATCACATTTCAAATTAACAAACTGTGACTGTCCCTGTTTTGTTCTTAAAATAGTATTAACATTTATTTTTCAAATATTCTGTAAAATAACTGTACTCACTATTACTCATTGTTTCCATCTGTTTGAATAAACGTGCGAAAATGTAGAGAGAAACCGTTAACCACATGTGGCAGGCAACAGCAACATGCCAGGACATTAAAACAAGACAAAGATACATCCTCATCCTCTCTTAGTTTCTTTTTGTTCATTCCTGCATTACTATTGCTTGAGGGCCTTCATGCACAATACATGAAATTAACACATCTANTAGTTTCTTTTTGTTCATTCCTGCATTACTATTGCTTGAGGGCCTTCATGCACAATACATGAAATTAACACATCTAAATGTTTTCAACATATACACGAGTGTAAACAGTGTCATTAAAATACACACATACATTTCCCTAAGTACATATTTTATGCTTTAAACCAACCTTTAGCCCTTTAGCCATGATGACTCATAAATCATAAGTAACCTGGCCTGTTTTGAAAAAAGGAAGGCTGGAGCTTAAACATCACTAATCATGGCTGTGGCCATCCACCAAGAACTGTTGTCTCTGTTCATTTCTCTTCTCGTCGTACCTGCTAGTCCNGACTAATCATGGCTGTGGCCATCCACCAAGAACTGTTGTCTCTGTTCATTTCTCTTCTCGTCGTACCTGCTAGTCCGCTTTCGTGTGTGCCAGATTTGTTGTCTCCTTACAGGTGTCAGAACTGACGGGACACATGTCTCGTGTTCTGCAACTTGCCATCTCTCCAGATGGAAGCACGGTCCTTTCAGCTGGGGCAGATGAAACGCTCCGTTTATGGACGTGTTTCATGCCGGACCCTGCAAAGAAGAAAGACGCTGCCCCTGCTAAGACTGAAAGTAGAGTTCTAGACTTGATGCATCGGATGAACCGCTTGTGAGTTTCTATTTGTGTGCGTTGGAACATGTGTGGACAGTATTTCGTGGATATCTGCAGTTGTTGAGGGCTTTAAGAAACTCTGATCTGAATCATTATTTAAATGTGATAAATTCTTTTGTATTAAATGCATAGTTCAGTAATAACACCAGTTTATGTACAAAATAATATTTTATCTCGGTTTGTACATTTTAATAGTAATTTTTCTCCATGAATTAAAGTTTGTTTTATACAAGACAGTCTTCAGTCATACGTAAACTAATTTTTAATTTCTATTGTGCATTTTGGAAAGCGTCCTTGTTAGTATATATAAAGTTAGGGATTTTTTGTATGTTTTGTTATTTATTATTAATTTGGTGTTAATAAATAGCATATGTTTTATTATTTGCTGTCATATCTCTGTAGAAAGTAAATGTTCATTTTTAGGAATATTTTCCTATTTTAATGTGTTTAAGATACTATGGTCTGTAGTGATNCTGTAGAAAGTAAATGTTCATTTTTAGGAATATTTTCCTATTTTAATGTGTTTAAGATACTATGGTCTGTAGTGATACCTTTGTAATATGACAGTCTTCTATGTTCAGTTTTGCTCCAACTATGTCAAGCTTTTCTAGTGAAAATTAAAAAATTATTCCATTAATTTCCAAGTTATTTAATTTACTTCATTTACAGTGTTTATGTACAGTGATATGTACACAGTCAACTCTCGAGTCTACAACCCTTCACAGTTCTCGGGAAAGGGTTTGTTATTTCAAAGGGGTCATTAGAATTTTGAGAGACACCCAACCCCTATCCTCAAAAATTATGCTAGAGTTGTACTTGCTGCTTTTGAACGGCTCTCGCAGCAAATTACACGTTATAGTAATCAAATACTGTCTAATTGCAATCGTATGAGTTCTCAAGTTACCCGGGAATGGGCTTGTACGCTCTGTGCGCTTGTAAGAGTGACTTTGTTTAAATATTTTAACCCACCAAAACACACACTGTAATGACGCAATATACTTAAATTTTCGGGACTTGGGTGTAGAATTATTTCGTGTGTACGAAGCTCGGGAAAGTTTCATAATAATTTTAACGGGTTTTCAGTAAAGCCGTGTTGGCTCGTTTCCCGTGTTTGTTCGTGTTCGTTTATCAGGAGTCCGGTTGTGTTTCATCATTTCAAACATCGTGGTTTTTTGGAACGCGTCATCTTTAGTTCGATTAGTTCCTGCGGCGCCGTTTTGATATACGAGAAGTTCGTTATCCGGAGGTGAGTGCGTCAACAAGCTTTTGTGGACCGCGAAGTTCGTTTTTGTTGACAGCACAGTTTTAGTTTCCTGCGACGCAGTTACGATATCGGTAACGGGCGCAGCAGTATCAATGTCAGGCTGAGCGTGGGACAGCGCAGTTCTCACGCTGCTGCGAGATGATAGGCGCTTATCACAGGAGAAGGGGGGCGATAGGCCAATATATACTGGTGGTGCCTATCGCCTGGGGAACAAAGTAATCAACTGTTGAAGAGGACGCATAGGGCGTGTGACGACGCATCAGGCGTGAATAATTTAACCCACACCGGCAAGCACCCGCGACCGTTAATTCTTTTCAAATCATTTCTTTTCAACTTAAACTAAATTCTATCTACTTATTTCCGCCGGTGTGGGGGGTCGTTAGGGTGCCAGGAGGGAA
>NQII01003364.1:184409-202644 GCA_002778355.1 Clitarchus hookeri | reverse complement strand
TGAGATAAAAAAAAAGTTGACATCACAAAATTGAAAAAATAAACATGAAAGAGATAAAAAGTAATGTGCTGCTATTCTAAATTGTGTACTATAATACGTTTTTTAATCATCAATTTACCTAAATAAGGTTTATTTCCCTGATAATTTAGACTTTACGTTTTTCTACATAATAAAATAGTCGCTCAAAGACATGCCACTGACGACTAAACAGTTGAATCACATTATTATGACCACCTGCTATAAGTGCCATCTGCAGTGCGTGTATGGCCCGTGACATGGGCTGGTGAAGCGGGTATATAATGCCACCGACAGGCTGGCTGTATACCGTACACTTCCTGCTGTCATAGGTAAGGGAAGCGATTTAACCGAGTTGCAAAAAGGGGTGATCGTCGGCTTTCAAGCCAAAAGGGGCAGCATGTCGGAAATAGAGACGTTTGTGAACTGTTCACGTGCCTCTGTGCTAATGGTGTATCGTGAGTGGACGAATGGCGGCATTGGGAATAACCGTCGTGCAAACTGCAGCGCTCCACACTTTTTTAAAATTAGAATATGATATTAAGCCCAACAAAAGGACAAAGGCCCATTTATTGCAGTTAATCTTTTTAAGGCCATCCCACCCAGACAGTGAAAAGATGGGAGTCTTGTTGCACCATATCCGTGCTAATTTCATGATTGTTTGCTGTTTTATTTGTCATTTAAACTTTAAGAGGTTTATGTGTATGTTATCTTGTAAAACCAAATGAAAATGCCCCTACTTTAATAAGATTAGGACATATGTTAGGGTTTCGGAATCCTGATTTTTGTTTTTCGTCGGCTGGGGGTTAAACACGTGTGAAATGCTGCTGTTTGTTCTGGTACTGCGGCGGAGTCTGTGGTATATGGAAGATTATCTGTTGATTGCTGCCTTGGTCTTGGACTTCGCTGTGAAGGAGGTATCCTTGGTATGGTGTTCTCGCCGAAGCTGGCCAGTTCGGCGTTTTCCGGGACATCTGGTTCCTGCTTCTCCTGGGGAGGAGGATGACACGTGTAGTCTGTCCCGAGATAGTCAAATTCTCCCGACCTACGAACCGTTTTGTAATTTTCATGTAAAAACTCAAAGCACCTTAATCCTCGTCTGAAGAAAATATATGAATACTATTTGTAAACATATATATATATATATAAATAACAATTTTTACTGACCTGTTGATGACATCACGATGATGTTGGAGTCCCAATGTCTATTTTTCGAAGCTTGATGCACGAGGGGCACAAGTAGCAAAACTCGGTTGGTCCGTTTGAGCAAATTTGCTTGTACACAAGCAACCCACAAACATTTCCCACAATTAGTCAACCTCNACTCGGTTGGTCCGTTTGAGCAAATTTGCTTGTACACAAGCAACCCACAAACATTTCCCACAATTAGTCAACCTCCGTAACGCACCCGCAGATGCGTGTGGCCTACATGATGCCTCTTGACTGTTGTGTGAATTTGGCCACATCTAGGCCATTTTTCAGATAACTTCTACCTAGCAAAATACAACCTGCCCACAAGCGGGCCGATAATGCGTAGCCAACTATACGCCCAAACATTCTGGCACCACCANTAGCAAAATACAACCTGCCCACAAGCGGGCCGATAATGCGTAGCCAACTATACGCCCAAACATTCTGGCACCACCAAAGGGCCATGAGTGGCAGGAGTGGTCCATTAACTTCCTGTTTCCGGCCTGCCATAAGTTAACAAAATATCGTCAGCCGACTGTTGGCAAGCCACTTGATGCCCAGCTAGTGATTACATGTAGCCCAAATATTTGCCACTTACAACCCAGCTATTGGCCACTTACGGCCACTTAAAAGAAGCTCGCCATGCATTTTCAAAACCAAAAAAATAACTATGATTTGCAATTATTTATTTCCCATCTTCATATATATATTAACTCTGGTATTGTTTCACGACTGATAAATTCCTTTGTANTTTGCAATTATTTATTTCCCATCTTCATATATATATTAACTCTGGTATTGTTTCACGACTGATAAATTCCTTTGTAAGTGCATGGAATCGAACTAGTAACCCATAGATCACAGTCTTGAATGCTAACGACTACACTAACATTTATTCATGTAGTACCTTCTTAATTAAATCTGAATATCTTTCACACACAAAAGTTGCATTATTAGCTTTGCTATACAGACAGTTTATGTTAGTACCACAGGTCAATACTGAGATTTATGTTTTTTTGTTTAAAATACTAGTGTTTTAGTAGCGGACTACTTTCAGGTGGTATTAAAAATGCAAAATAGAGAATTTTACATTACTAGTAATGTTGCGTGATAAACTACTTGATATATGCATGAAATAAAAAATGAAGTAATATTCACATACTCGAACTATATGTTATTGTGAAATAATAATGGTTATTTTACAACATATAGTTGGCATGCCATAAATATCACATTAATTTTTTGCTAACTGTTCCCAGCAGTAATAGTTGGCATGCCATATGCGACCCATAATTTTGCTGCTAATATGTCCACAGTGGTAGGCAACAGTTGGCATGCCATAAGTGGCCATTAACTTGCTGCTAATATTTTCCCAGCAGTAAGTAGCAGTCAGCATATTGTCTGCTTGTGTGACTTCTGTTAAATTCTAACAATCATTGTGAGAGCATTGGCTCACATTAAGATTTCTTCAAAATAGGTAGAGGTTTTTTTATTATTATGACCTGATTTATAACCATTTAAGAAATCCTGACAGTCACAAATGCGAACTTTGCACCACTTTCAACAGTTGACCAACTGTTAACTGTTTGTTGTTTGCTACTTTCGGATGTGCTGGGCGTCCTACCTTCATCAGTTTTTCGACACAACTGAGTGATCGACTGTCATGGCAGTGCTTCGGCTGTGTGACGTAATGACTGACTAGGCATTAGTCTTTATAGTCTCCTAACTGACTNTTCTGTTAAATTCTAACAATCATTGTGAGAGCATTGGCTCACATTAAGATTTCTTCAAAATAGGTAGAGGTTTTTTTATTATTATGACCTGATTTATAACCATTTAAGAAATCCTGACAGTCACAAATGCGAACTTTGCACCACTTNAACTAAGCTATTAGTAACAAACTAAAGCAATTGCAAATCTTTATGATGGTTTTGACGAACTGGCGGCATAAATGTCACTCCAGTACAACTAGTGATAAATTTTATTTGTGGAATTAGTAAAACTGGGCCTAGCTGCCTCCGACAACATCCTGTCGATAATTCAGAGGGTCCGTGAATATAAACCGTGAATGTAGGGATGTGTGCGTGGTACGCTTGTTGACCGGAGGAGTGGAGTAAAGGGTGCTGGTGCTCGGTTGCCATCACTGGTCCGACCACCCGCGCTTGCGGGCAGTCCGCCCGTGAGTGTTACTCTGTAGTGCGGTACTTTGTGTGAGGGGGGTTGGAATGCAATCCGGTGTTTAATGTTAGTTAACAATCGTTTAAGTATAAGTGTAAGGAGGTTAAATGTAATGCAAATCATCGGAAAGACAAGTGGTTAGAACATTGCAAGAACAAATACTCTAATAAATTTATAAATAACCTAAACGTTAGTTTTAAAGTGGTTTAAGTGAAGACCAGCGACGGACCATGGTTGCTGACCCCAGTACCCGTTAACATCATAGCTTAAACTCCAGATATGTAAAGTATAATTATTTTTGTTACGTTTAGTAGTTACCGTTCGTTCGCATAGTTCAAAATAAAAACAACTTTATTTAAGATATAAAGGTATTGCTTTGTTGCGTAATTTTTACTCAGGCTTATTAGCATTTTTTTACTATCGGTAACATTTTATTACATTTGTTGTTTTGTTATTTAAAAAAAATGTCCACCATGAATAATTAAAATATTGTGAATGTGAACAACTATAAGTCCTAATGGAATGCAACAATAAGATATTCTCCGGGCCAATGCTTATTTGATTGTTTGAATTTGAAAATTAAACTGTTAGGCACAAGATAACGTTTGGAAGGTTAATTTTTACACAATGATTTACAATATTATTTTATCCTTAAATTATGAGAAAAGATACGAACTTTAGTTACCGCGCATTGTTATACAAACAGATCCCCCTGCTCTCTGTAAAAAATTATATATAAAAATAATGGCTATACAAGTTCAAACTAGATTTATGTCTTGAGCCGCCATTTTGGTTAGAGTCATCTGATCAACTCTTTCTTTATATTACTTTTCTTATNAATATGTCAAAAAGTACTTCCACTAACGATGCACACATTAAAAATAATAAAGTAAAGCAAGCAATAAAATAATAACTTTGGGGAGGGGAGAGTTCTAAAATCGTCATATTTTTTTAGATCGAATGTAACGAGTGACGTTGCTGACGACTACCACACAGATGAGTACATATATGTACCATCAACTTCAAGTGCTAAACCCCGAGACGAGCCTCAAGATATAAATCCAACATTTGGTATCGTGAAGGGTGGAAATGAAGACAAAATAGAAGCTAAAGCACCACCTTCGTTTGTGACTTCAAATTTGAATACTAAATTATTGTTACTGCCAAATGTTAAGCATGAAATCAGTAGCCCTTCAGGCTCAGATCTGAGCCCAGAAAATATTCTATCAGATGATCCAGATTCATTACATGGTGTTCATGATGTAGATGACCCTGCATCGTTTGCCAACATCAACCATCGGCGGAGGAGATAAAATTGTGTCTTCGACTAGAAAATTAAAGTTTTGTCTTCGATGAGTTTTCCTCCAACAGGCTGAAGAAAATTTAATCCAGCTTGGAAAATCAGCACTTTACCTGATGGGACAAGTTGTAAACCGAATTGGATTGGCTAGTTTACAGTCCGATGAAGGATGCGATTTTTGCTGCATTGCACTCTATTTACTCTGCGAGGAGAAAAAACGGCATGGGGTACAACAGGCTGCAGAGGTTGGACTGAGCATCGAGGCGAGCGCTGCATAGAACAGCACGAACAGTCAAAACTGCATTTATCTTCCCTAGTCGCTAGAACCCAGTGGATATCGCAGAAAAGAATAGACTCATAACCTGCTGAAGAATCTGACCAACTCGTCCATTACAACAGAGAAGTGCTGTTTGTAATAATTTTTTGCTGTCGGTTTCTAGGTGAATAAACGCTAGCATTTAGAAAATAAGGGTGTTTCAGAAAGGAAATTTATGAAACTGTTCTCACTGCTAGTTAAGCATAATCCTGATGCCAGAATGTACCTTGAAAAGGTAGAAAAAAATCTGAAAACAAAAGGGAAAATTGGGTTCAATTTTCTCAGTTATCAAAAAGTATTTGATTTGATTTATGTTATGAGTAAAAAAATAGTTAATGGTCTCAAAAATAGTTAACAATATAAATTTAAGTAACATATACTCGGTCATCCTGGATTCAAGACAAGACATAAACAAAAAAGAATGCACAGCAGTTTTGCTTTTTGCTCCGATATGTTGAGCATCTAGATGAGCAAGGAGCTCCTAGAAATTCAGTAAAACCAGAAGAACGGCTTATCACAGTGCTCACACGTGGCGACACAACAGGGGAAAACCTAGCCTACGCATTAACGAACATTCTAAAATCCGTAGCAGTCAATCCTAATGGCATGGTGGGGCAAAGCATGGACGGAGCAGAGAACACGACAGATCGGTACAATGGCTTCAAATCGGTTGTGCTTAGAGAGTGTCCTATAGAATTTTATGTGTGGTGTCGTTCTCACCAGTTTACGTTAGTGGCAGAAAATTCTACCGATGTTTGCCCTCAAATGCAAAAAAAAATGTTCTCCCTCCTTCAAGAGATGTTGGTTTTTGTCAGGGCATCGACGTCGCCACGTGTTTATCGACAATTTGGGAAAGGACCTACCACAACACAAAATTAATAGTCTAAGACAAGTGCGGACTACAGAGTAATAGTGATGCTCTCAAAACTGTGCAAACATGTTACACGCCATCAAAGAGACCTTCGAAGAAATCTGTCTTAACAAGAAATCTGACAGTGACACTAAAACGTTTGCGAAAGGACTGATCAAGAGTATGTCAGGGTACGAAAACACATGTGCCATGCACCTTGTTTCAACTTTATTTAAAGTTCTTTCCACATCGCTATTCGGCTCTCAAGACCTCGCTGTTAAGAGCCGCCCAAATCTCGTCACTCACTCCATCACTATTTGCTTGCAAGCCAGATCAGTTTATTATGACATGACACCAGCAGTTACCTCAGAGACGAGGGCAAAACTGGAGACGTTAAGAAGTGAAAACTAGTGGCGCAAACTTACAAGTTCAATAACACAATTTTACGATCATCGCCGCGTCTCGCAAGCCCCAACTCAGCGAAATCGAAAATGGAAACTTTCGATAAACGAAATAATTTATAAGCCTGTAAAGAAAATTACGGTTGAGGTTAATTTCTTAGTCTTGGACTCATTATTGTCTCAACTGAATGACCATTTCTCGGGCAGTTAGCTTGCAATGGTTAAACCAATGTATTATTTCTCTCGTGGATGAATGATGAAAATCACACACGAACTGGAAACTGGAAAAGGCTGTGTGCGTATTGCAATCTTGACAATGGCCTGGTTGCTTCAGAATTTGAGACGTTTTGCAATGTGTTCAAAGTCACAGTCATGTAGATATCGACATATCAGACATGTTATATTACCCTGAAGCTGAAAGGATGGAGATAACAGATAATGAAGTGCGAAGCCCGGCAGGGGCAGAGGATTCAGATGGCAGTGAAAATGAGGAGGCAAAGGAAACAAATTTACAAAGTGAGACATAAAGGATGATGGACCAATGGATAATGAGAGGTTTCAATAGACCATACAGGTGTATCCTTAACCTTTCGGCTCTACCTAATCTGACAGTGATGTGCCGTTCGAAAAAAGTGAAAAAATCGGCTTCGTAAAAGCATGGGAGACTCTTGGCTGTCACGTTTGTTGATTCATTTTCTGTGAAAACAACGCACTGAGCCAGATACAAAACGAAGGAATCATTAACAAATTTGCGACCACAAGTGTACAAAGAAAAAACCTGCTTTTNTAATCTGACAGTGATGTGCCGTTCGAAAAAAGTGAAAAAATCGGCTTCGTAAAAGCATGGGAGACTCTTGGCTGTCGCGTTTGTTGATTCATTTTCTGTGAAAACAACGTACTGAGCCAGATACAAAACGAAGGAATCATTAACAAATTTGCGACCACAAGTGTACAAAGAAAAAACCTGCTTTTGTACAAGAAATTTAAAAACGGCAATAACCAATGGTAATATAAATGTATATTTTTGTACAAACGTATTTTTACTATAGTAATGCAATCTATTCTACGGTAATTTTTGCGTAATTTCAAAATGCATTTTTAGTTTAGTAACACATGTTTTAAAAAAAATTTGCTATGTACAATATATGCTTGGTTTTTATTTAATCCAATATTTAAAGGGCTTCCATATTGGGGGGGGGAGGGGGTTTCTGAGACATTTTGGAGAAATTTACGCATTGAACTTTGGGGATCACGATCTTCGAGAACGGCTGACGACAATACATAAATACCTGAACATTTAAGGGCCCGCAAGGTCCAATTGTAGCAATAGGGTAGTGATTGATTTTAAATTTAGTTTCATGTTGTGCCACTTTTATTGAGTACTTAAAAGTAATTAAAAATACAAAGATAATTTGTGAGAACAAGAGTAATAACTGAAATTGTCAGTGTTAATATGTCCTATGTATGCTATCATGAATCTGCGAGGCAGATGGTGGGAGACATANAAAATGCATTTTTAGTTTAGTAACACATGTTTTAAAAAAAATTTGCTATGTACAATATATGCTTGGTTTTTATTTACTCCAATATTTAAAGGGCTTCCATATTGGGGGGGAGGGGGTTTCTGAGACATTTTGGAGAAATTTACGCATTGAACTTTGGGGATCACGATCTTCGAGAACGGCAGACGACAATACATAAATACCTGAACATTTAAGGGCCCGCAAGGTCCAATTGTAGCAATAGGGTAGTGATTGATTTTAAATTTAGTTTCATGTTGTGCCACTTTTATTGAGTACTTAAAAGTAATTAAAAATACAAAGATAATTTGTGAGAACAAGAGCGATAACTGAAATTGTCAGTGTTAATATGTCCTATGTATGCTATCATGAATCTGCGAGGCAGATGGTGGGAGACATAACTGTATACAAAATAAAGATGGTAGAAAGGGGGGTCTGGTGATACACTTTAATGTATGCTATATCTAGCAATATTTATTATGATATTTTGGTCGACTATACACTAAACTAATTCAACTTCATAATTAATTGTAAATTGACCTGGTACGTACTAGTATTATACCATTAATAATATTGAGGCGTAGGTGTCTGTCATCTTGTACAGAATTCCCCCTTCCTTTTCCACCACAAAATTATTAAGCCTCTTTGGCTCTACATATGTAAAATTTGAGATTGTCTTTTTAAAGTGCCATAATTTTAAACCACACTAGCTCTATGTACACTGGAGAGCCAAAAAAAACTGGTATAGGCGTGCGTATGCAAATAACAGAGCTATGGAACCCATCAGAGTAACGCGATGCGGTCGGCAGTGCCTATATAAGACAACAAGCGGTTACTGCTGCTACAATGACAGGTTATCAAGGTTTAAGTGAGTTTGAACGTGGTGTTATAGTCGGCGCACGAGAGATGGGACATAGCATCTCCGAGGTAGCGATAGCATTTGGATTTTCGCGTACGACCATTTCACGAGTGTGCCGTGAATAACGGGAATCCTGTAAAACATCAAATCTTCGACATCGCACGCCGGCCTTTTTCTAGCACTTGCTTGCCCTGTTTGCTCGATTGACGAGAATCATTAAACGTGACAGACGTGCAGCCCTTTTTCAAATTGGCACAGATTTCAATGCTGGGGCACCAACAAGTGCCAGCGTGTGAACTATTCAACGGATCATCATTAATATGGGCTTTCGNCAGATTTCAATGCTGGGGCACCAACAAGTGCCAGCGTGTGAACTATTCAACGGATCATCATTAATATGGGCTTTCGGAGCCGAAGGCCCACTCGTGTACCATTGTTGACTGCACGACACAAAGCTTTACGCCTCGCCTGGGCCCGCCAACACCTCCGTTGGACTGTTGATGACTGGAAACACATTGCCTGGTCTGACGAGTCTCGTTTCCAATTGTATCGGGCGGATGGACGTGTACGGGTATGGAGACATCCTCATGAATCCATGGACCCTACATGTCAAGAAGGGACTGTTCAAGCTGGTGGAGACTCTGTCATGGTATGGGGCGTGTGCAGTTGGCGTGAAATGGGATCCCTGATACGTCTAGATACGACTCTGACAGGTGAGAGATGCGTAAGCATCCTGTCCGATCACCTGTACCCATTCATGTCCATTGTGCATTCCGACGGACGTGGACAATTCCAGCAGGACAATGCGACACCCCACACGTCGAGATTGCTACCGAATGGCTCCTGGAACACACTTCTGACTTTAGACACTTTCATTGGCCACCTAAATCACCAGGCATGAACATTATTGAGCATATCTGGCAAGCCTTGCAACGTGCTGTTCAGAGGAGATCTCCACCGCCTCGCACTCCTATGGGTTTGTGGACTGCCTCGCAGGATTCATGGTGTGAATTGCCTCCTGCATACCTTCAGACATTAGTCGAGTCCATGCCACGTTGTCTTGCGGTACTTCTGCGTGCTCGCGGGGGTCCTACACGATATTAGGCAGGTGTACCAGTTTTTTTGGCTCTTCAGTGTATATTTTGAGATTGTCTTTATTGAAGTTCCATTAATTGTAATCTTTGTTGAATGTATGTGTATTTTTGAGATTGTTTTTGAATGCCATAATTTTATGGCCATATTGGCATATCTATACCCATTTAATAAATATGTGTTTGAATGGAGACTGTTGTGTGTTTGTAGACCTGTAATATATTTTTATTTTTATATTAATCCATTTTGTGACAGTTTTATTTCTTTTTTGGGTTGTATCATCGGTTTAGGTTAGTTAGGAAATCAGTATTCAGGTTCATGGTGACTGGTCTGGTTGTGAGTGTCCTTGGTGTTCGGATTGTGGAGACTATAATCGTTATATTTTGAGTCTTTACAGGCCGGGACTGTGGGTGGCCCGTATCTTAATTTGCCGAAACTCCGTCAGTGCGTACATAAAATATGTTCACAAACTGCCCTCAAGTAGAAACGATTTGATGGAATCACGAAAATATATTGTATTTAACTTGCAGATCTTCGTGCCAAATCAAGTAACACAGAACAAAATCTTTGACGCACTAACACACTCTTGATTTAAAAATGCCATTCAAAGAACACCTAATAAAAAACACAAAATCACGGCCATCGAGTAAAATTACTTAGGGAATTTTCAAAGAGAATTTATCGAGTAGAAATAGAAATAGGCCTGACGAGACCAGGCAGGTACCAAAACTGGGTCACAAGAATGAATACAATTTCTAACACGGTGGTAATATGTTGGAAACTGCGGAGGACGAAGTTAATTCTCCGCGACAGATGTAGAATTGCTTTTATAGTTTGCTGTTAACGTTACTGTTAAGAAATCCAGTACAGGTTTTAATATACAGAATGATTCTAAAATCATGGGACAAACATTTAGGGGTGGTAGAGCTCACTAAAACAAACAATTATTGTATAGGAATATATGGGCGGAAGTGACGCGTTGAGGTACAAACACAAAAACATAACACACTATCGGAAACATAAAATGTTCATTAGCAGCATACTTAACGAGTGATTCCTTACAGAAAATGTTAAAACAGTTGCTGGAAATGCATCCACCAACAGTCACGCATGCTTGGCGACCTCTACATATGGCGTGATTGGCTGATAATGGTGGCGTGCGTGAAATACCCGGCGTATTTGTATCTGTTCGCCAATCACTCCACCGACGCTACCAAGCTTGCATTACTGTCGGTGGTAGCAATTTTGAGCAATTATTATAAACATTTCTGTTAAAAGGCATTTAGCGGCGACGTTGTAAGTAAACACTGTGTTGCATTTCATGTGTTATTTTTGTGTTTGTGCCTCAACGCGTCACTACCGCCCATATATTACTATACAATAATTGTTTGTTTTAGTGAGATCTACCGCCCCTCAATGTTTGTCCCATGATTTTAGAATCACCCTGTATGAATTTACAGAAGGGGATTTATTTCTGTAATACTGATAACGAAACCGAACCCACGCCAAGAAGCGAACAAGCTTATCGCAGCCTTTTTGCGGTTTTAATGCGACTTGTCGATAAGCGAGTTACAACGAAGTAAAAGTTTACGAGTTGTTGCGTGTTTCTTCTCCCACGTGACTTTTACTGCGTATTGTGTGGTAGAAGTAAAAATGTTGAAACGTATAGAAGTTGCAATTTTATAGGATGCTATCTGTGTCATAACTGCGTACCAGTTAAGTCTGCGTCGCAGGGTAGAATAAACAACCAGCTCAAGTGCGACTACGCCATTTTTTTTCAAATTTTTTTCTTAACAACTAAATCAAGTTTTACACGTTACACGCAATATTTCATTCCAGCAAATAAAAACACTTAAATTTCTAGAGTTTCTGCATAACTCCTCGTCAGAATCACAATTTTAGTTCTGAGAACACACGAACATCAAGCTATTAATAACGAAAACATGAAGGGCCTGTAAGGAAAGCCGACAAGCGTTATCGAAATTCATTTAAATATCTGGTTTTATAAATTAATCTTTTTACGAAAGTAGGAATCTCAGATAAAAAAAAGGAACTTTGCAAAAATGGTTGCAACTGTATGACGGAAAAGTTTGGATTAGTTTTTGTGTGTTTACGTAGTTGTTGACTTTTGTTTTTCTTTAATGAGGGCACTTCCACACGGGACAAGCATGGTGTCGCCGTTCACACGGGACGTTTTTTTTTTTCTTTGTTTACTAACTTTCTATTCTTACTTGTAAGCCATCCCTTTTAATACTGGCTACTTATTATTTTGAATTTAATGTTACTTTATGAGAAAATTTTATTTAATATTTTTGAATAATTTGAAAAATAAATTGGGCTATGGCTTTAAAAGTTACTGTTTTGGGTTTTGATTAGCTAACTTTCTATGTGTACTTAAAAATAGTTTAATTAGGAAACAGTATGTTACACTTTATTCATTCAATGGTAGGTTCACTTATATTATATTTGTTTACTTTGGGGAAAAAGGGGAGTACCCCTGTAAAAAAAACCCCCGTTGCACTGTTTATTTAGATATGGGTCTTATTATTCACTTTTCTTCTTCACTGGGATTTCTTGGGCTGTTGCTGGGTGCTGTACTTATGGGCTGGAGTTATCTTCCTCACTGGAGCTCGAACTTGTTTGGAGTAGATCGTCGGTGGCGGCTGGAGTCACGCTGTATGAAGTGTGATGGCACAGGCTCGACTACACGAGCCACCACGTCGTCCCATTGTCTTAGATGAAGCTGTTCACACGATACGCGACCAGTCGTTTCTGCTCAATCGTCTAGTGGCATGCTGTATCTCGTATTACTACCCACTCCACTCAGTTTCTCTTTTATGCAGCGTAGCAAATCGTCACAAGATTGCATGCTCATTCGCGCAAACTTGAAAAAAAAACGTTACGTGATTTTGACGAGCGTCACTGTACAAATGCTTTTATTGATCGGTCTTTTAACATTGGCTGCTCCCACGAGCTACATTTGTATGGCGTATGCGTACACAGGAAAGAAGAAAAAGCAGCGCACCTGCCTCTTCCAACGCCACGCACGACTCATTGTTGATGGCGTGCATTGTGGCTGCGGTGTATTCTTGTGCGCCACCATGGTCGCGCCACTTAATTTCTTCGTGTCGCCACAATGGTGGCCCCCGTGAGAAAGGGCCCTTAGATCCTGCGACTTGCTGCGAACTTCGGCCATGATTTATTGCTGGTAGGTATGGTCCATACAGTATAAGAAGGCCACTTTCTGACAGTCAGTGAGAGGCAACTTGACGTTTACGAAACAAACAAAGCGCCATTTACAAAATCCTGTATCAGCTGATGCACGAACGAACAAAAGTTAAAATTACGTTGGCTATTCCGAGTGCAATGCCGATGCATAACACAAAAGCAGAAAATACGCGGATAAGAAAGAGTTCTTAAATTTATTAATACATTTTATTTTACAAGGTCACAAAACAATGGTTGTTAGTGTTAAAAACTAAACTTCGTGATAATGTAGTTATGTATAGGTGTTCAAAATGAAATGTACAATAGAATGATACGACGCGGAAAAGTTTTCAGAAGTTGTGCTAACTTCAGAAAGCTTTTTCAGGTCGTATAATCCCTCTCCAACCTCGCTTTCAACACGTCCTAAGTATGTAGGCAGGAGGTGAACATCTCATCGACAGCGAGGTCATTAGAGACGGTTATTGCTGGTATTTCCGTAGTTTTTTTAATCTACGCACACCACGGAAACCTGTGGAGTTTAAATATGACTAATTTAAAAACCCCATAACGTCTCTTATTAACCCAGCAAAAGTTGTGAATGGTAATAAAAAAAGCATGAGACAACGATTTACAAGAATATACCGTTAAAATAATTGAGACCATTGATGTTTGTTATAATAGGCTGTTCACGGTCAAGTGAGCACTTTTGAGGCCCTAGTTACTTTTTCCTTTCAGTCATTTTTTATCCTTTGACCACCTTTTGAAATAAATATCGCCATGTAAGTACTATACACTCTGTGCTTATTCCACCGCACTCGAAAGTTAACGTCTAAGGCTTAAATAAAATATTTTTGTTGGCTATTATTCCAAATGAAAGAGGTTTCAAAAGTGCTCTCTTTGCCGTAAACAGCCTATAAACAGGTTAATTTTTAATGGAGTTCAAAATTATTTGTGTAAAAGTCGAAAATATTCTGGATAAAGGATACTACGTAACAGAACATAGGTAGGACAAGATACGTTTTCGAAATGTACGATGAGGACANAGACGTTTTCGAAATGTACGATGAGGGCAAGAGGCACTGTGGAATAGTAAAGATGGTACAAAAGACACTTTTTAAATAATAACTTTAACTATTTAACTTTAATTCGCAAATAAATATTACACAATAATAAACAAATTTGTTTCACAAATTAACACATTGTTTTTAATAAGAAAAAATATAAAAAAAAACTGGAGATAAGTCATTGTCCTTAAACTAAACCTCAACATCTTCCATGTTACTAATTTATTCCTCATCTTCGGATGCACTCCCATCAGATGTAATTTCCCTATTGCAGAATACNCTGAATACAATGTCTTTTTTGACTTGCCAGTAATTGCCAAACTGCAGCTTCAGTAGCATATTCATGTCATTTATTTTGGCTTGTTTAACATTCACCCCTTGGGGTATCTCCTCAACGTCGATCGCCGATAAGTCCGTGTGTGGATTCAACACTTTTTTTCCGACGCCACAATGAATGAAGTAGGCAACCTCTCCTCGAACCAACACTTGTGCCGTAGGTGTAGTGCCTTTTGTTGTGACAAACACATTGCATGGTGGAAAACGGAAATGCCAGTCTAGTAGAAATACTAGCTGATTTCCCCTCATAAAAATCAAATCAGCCATATTTAATCTTCATTCCGACGCCATGATTTTCGAATATTTTCCAACGCATATATTGTTACGCTGCTTCGCATCCCGCGCGAGCGAGACGAAGTGAAGGTCAGCAGTTATATGATAGCGGCAGCAGCAAGTCAAAGGATTGTTAAGAATGAACAGGCGAGCATTAAGCCGGTGGCCGCGTATCTGTTACAGAAAGCGAGCCGACACGACAATCCTTTTTGCGGCGAGCTGCTGACCCCGGTTTTATTCAACTTTTGAAAACAGCTTGCACATACAGCTTCGCCTGGTATAAGTTTCACATGTTCATGTTTAGTAGACAGCTGCATAGTGATTTCCCCTAAGGACTTCAAAATAGGTTTCTTGTGAATGACAAATGGGGTCTGCATATATCTGAAGAATTTTCTAGTTGTTTACTGCCCTATATTCTGTCCACATGACTCGGGAGTGCGTCGAACTTTCCATGTCAAGGCTGGGAGTTTTTGTTGAATGGATGAGTGCCTGAATTCCGAGCGATAGCAGAACGACCCGCGAGAAAAGTGACAAGCGGAAGGGAAATCTGCGACTGCGAGTATCGCGCAGTGAAGGGTGCGGCTGGCAGACTGGACTATTGGACTAGATGCGTGAGTGAAATATATTACAAATGAAGGCACCAGATAGGCTGAACACGTGTTAATGTTGAGTATGAGTTAATTGACTGTAACCAAACAGAGAGACACATTACGAAGAACGTTAATTAAAGTTGAAATATACATTAAATATTGCGCTCACTGTTAAATAAAAAGAGTAATAGAGGAGACGGATAATTTAATGCTGTAAATAATAGCTGTGTGAATAAATTATAAATCAAATTTAGTTCTTTTATTTTTTTTTTTAAGACCTCCATTCCTCACGAACCCAGATACGCCCCTCAGGCGTCCCTTGTAACACTGGTGTCAGAATTGGGATGTAGGAATTTAATGGTAAATTAAAATAGAGATTACGCAAGTAATTAGTGATATTTAAAAGTTAATTTTAATAGATATAGGCCGCAAAATTAAGACTATTTTATACCAACATCGCAGTGAATGTTAACTAGAAAAATGTCTGCAGAACTGTGGAAGCACTGCGAGCATTAATCGAGGGATTAGGTAGCCAAGTCAGCACAAGCGTAAATGGTCTTGATAACAAAATTAGTAGCGAACGAAGCTGTAAATACCCAAATTAGAAGTGTGAAAGAAAGTTTGAATGAACTGTAAATATCCAAATTAGTTCTGTAACTGAAACTGTAGATAGTGTGAATGAGAATGTAGACAAGAAAACAGATAATGTAGATAAGAAAATAGACACAGTTAATGAAAACGTTGACAGGAAAATAGAAGGCATTAGCGAGTTAGTGAATGAAAGAGTTGACTATGTGGACAAGAAGATTGTGTAAATGAAAAAGTGGACAATGTAAATGAAAGGATGGACATTGTCGAGATTGAAGTGAAACCGGAAATAAATTCAATGAAGAAGCAGATGGAGGAATTTCTTCAGCAACGAAGTTCCACTACCAGCACACCGGCAGACGACAATAGTGGGGAAGCAGTGCAAGTAATAACCAACACAGCAACCTCGGAGGATAGTCAGCAGCTCTGCAGCATTGGTGTCGCACAGCCAGGAATGGGGAAGGGGGTCGCAATAAAGCTCGCTCCTTACGATGGCTAGACTTCTTGGCAGGAGTACCAACACCANATGACCAGAGTGTTGGTCATGTGGACAGCCGGGGCCCCTGAGAGCCTACTGTCCACAACAGCAGCAGCAACAACAGAATCAGCAGCGGATAAAGAGGCAGCGAGAGGCAGTTGAGAATACAGCACATTCGGAAAACTTGTAAACACCGATCTTAGGGGGCGAAGGTTGGTAACTGCTGGAGGGAAGACCCCAATGTTCTTACATGAACGGTCGGTGAAACAGGATTGGGATGCAATACTGGTTTCCTCGTCACTGTCTCACCTACTATTTTGAGAGAGCGTCTCGATGTGTTAGCTTCGGTCTCTGAGGAAGGAGTGTTGTCTCACCACCACGATCCCACGATCTCCGCGCGCCTGTCGGCGTTCAATGGAACTACGCTCGCCCCTCGTCCTTCCTTCCACTTCACGTAATTCTTCAGGGAGCGACCCGTTGTTCGTTCGCTCACATCTGCTGGTCGACTGAGTGTCTGCACTGCACAGCGCTCCTAGCGGGAAAAATGTCGACACACTCGCCCGACGGCAGGGAATCTCCGCTATACACTCGTGAGTTCCTAGGCATTTATTATTGGTTAAAGTATTCCGACATATTATCAGTGTGGTTATGGGGGTATTATTTAAACGATATACTTAGATTAAATGTGTTCTTTACAATTAGGATTAAATCCACATCTCTTTAACGCAACGTTTTGCAAAGACTACATTACTTTTTTTAATATTTCACCTCTTATTTGACGTTTAAGATTTTGGGGGTTTAAACAAAGGTTATTAGCGTTTTATATTCAATCTGCAGCCAGGCTCCGAGCTGCTCGGCTGTGTACTTCCTCCCTATAGGTGTCTGTGTATTTACTCTCGATACGCTATTACTTCGAATTATTTTTTTGGGGACATAACTCTGTGATGGGATTCAGTATGGTATTGTCTCTCGCAGAGGTTGGATTTGTTATTACAAGTAGTTGCTCAAAAGTAATTACCCTCTCTAATTATGCTTTAATTTTCTGCTACCCTCGACAGGAGTCGAACGAAGGATTAAATCAGTACACACGTACGAGGGTTATTCGGGAAGTAAGGTCCGATTTATTATAAAACATAAACCATCACAGATTTTTTAAAAAAACTTTTTTTATTTAATTCCTTTCATGTTTCTCTATTTTTCTACATAGTTTCCATATTTGTTTAAGCATTTGTCATAACGTTCTGCAAGCTTTTGTATGCCTAAGTCATAGACGTCTGCCGCCTGTGAGGATAACCAATCTGCAACTGCTTCTTTCACCTTTCATCTTCTCTAAAAATTGATCACCTCCCTTACGATATCGGTTCAAAAAATCAAGAGCACAAGCCATTCTTTTCACTTGGTGTTCCTCAGTAAGCAGCCTGGGAACCCAACGTGCGCACAATTTTTTGAAATTGCAAATTTTCAGAGACAATTTTATGCAAAGTTGTTCTACCCACATTCAGAAATTCCAACACTGAAGTTGAAATTGTGTATCGCCGGTCTTCGCGAATATTTGAATATTTTCGTCCACGGCTTTGACCAAATATTTTGTGATCACTGATGGTCGGCCTGATCGCGGTTCATCATGGACATTTTCCCGTCCGTCCTTGAAAGCTCTCGCCCACTTACGCACTTTGCTGTCACTGATCGCATTGGGGTCATACACTTGACTTATCTGTCGATGAACTTCTGCTGCTGAAACGTTCCTTGCTGTCAAAAACCGAATCACTGACCGTACTTCACAGTCGGCGGGCTGATAAATTGTTTTAAACATTTTGAACTGACACTGTAAACAGCACACTGTAACAATACCAATGCAAATGGCGTCGTTTGACGAGCAAGGCATGCCGGGAGTCGGTGCGCATGCGCGTTACAATGTTCTCGCGACATTCGATTAGCTACGGCGATTCGGACCTTACTTTCCGAATAACCCTCGTA
>NQII01003364.1:157964-182885 GCA_002778355.1 Clitarchus hookeri | reverse complement strand
GTTTTCGGTATCCGGTTATTATGAGGGCAGCGAAGAAAATCGTCATTCCCACCGGGGCGTACGAGCTGAAGGATATGGAATACTTCATAAAGAAATCGCTGCCGCACGACATTGCATTCGAACTGCACGGGATTCTAAATACCCTGAAGACAGAAATGTTTTGCACCGCAGATGTAGATTTCATGGAACCAGACACGATCGGGCCCATGCTGGGGTTCGAAGCCAGCATGTATGAAGCAGGTAAAAAAACATGCATCGTCGAGTGTGGTCAACATCTTTCCGGTTGATGTCTTACGATTAAACTGTAATTTGTAAAGTTGCAGTTATGTGAATGAGAAACCGAGCATCACTATTTACGAGATCATGGACATAAAATCGTAGAATGTCCAAAAACGCTCATTTACGTTTCGATCGCCGCAAAGAGCATCCACGACGTAGCCGCTTCGATCGTGGATCAAAACGACGAAACTTATTAATTTCCGAAACGAAGAAATCACTTTGCGCCTGCACCTGAAACGATGGGACTAAATTTCGCTGGGAAAAGAAAAATGTGTGCGGTACAGCGAACCCGAGATCAGTACGCCACGAAGACTCATTGCGCCAACACCTGAAAATGCAGAGTTTCTCCACGTCCTCGGTTTAAAAGTAAATCGCCAGTGCGGACGAAATTTTGACGTGGAACAACACCTAGAATTCGACGATAAATTATAAAATCTAAATGCACTGTTACGAGCCTTGTCTTGTCGGGCCTTTCGCTCTCGGAAGGGGGGTTCGAATACCTATACAGCGTCAAGATATTTACACCTTGCATAGCCAGTCCTTTGTGCGCATAAGAGGTAGGTTAACGAAGGCAGACGGGATCCACCCGACCACCACCAAGTTGGTTCGAAATGGGACTCTGCACCTTTCCGAATGCGCGTAATGTACGAGATAAATGGCGTCGCGGTCGACCAGTCGCGAGATGTGGGCATAATTTCGTCGATAAAAAATTACCTATCGCTCACGCCCAACCATCTCTCTGCAGCCAAGATGGCAGACTGGGGAATCTAAGATGACTACAGTGTTCCCATTTATGCCGAAGGAAGGTTCGAAGTATGTGTTCCACTCTCCTTGCTACTGGGATTCGCCGAATATTATAAGAAAATAATAATAGGAGCGAGGCAGGAGCTGGGGATTACGCTGGCCACATGGCATTTGGATGCCGTGTTGGGAGTCGGAGAAAACACGCAGCCCGTCTCTCTTACTTTGAACACCATTGAATGGTTTGTCCCGCACGTGACCCCGAGCACTCGCGAACGTGTCAAGCTGTTTAAGTATGTCAAGAAAGGAAAAGTGATTGAAAAAGCATTCAGAAGCTGGAGCCTGGTCACCTGCCCGGTCCTGTCCGCGGCCACACAACATTACTGGGTCGTAAAAACGTCTTCCAGCACAGAAAAACCGCGCTACATCATACTGGCGCTTCAGACGAACAAACAGCANTGCGCCGCCACACAACATCACTGGGTCGTAAAAACGTCTTCCAGCACAGAAAAACCGCGCTACATCATACTGGCGCTTCAGACGAACAAACAGCATGGTATCGGACCCGACAAGTCTACGTTAGACCACTGCAAAGTCGAAAACGTAAAGGTATTTTTGATTAGCGAAAGCTACCCGTATATCGACCTGAACACTACGTTCGATCAAGAAGGTTTTACTGTGCCATATTATACGTATTCGAAATTCCTATTATCGTATTACGGACGCGAGGCGCATTCCATCCTGAGCCCCAAAAATTTCCAAGATGTGGCACCTTTGCTGGTATTCGATACATCGAAGCAGAACGAGCGCGTGCAAAAAGGTACGCTCGACTGCCGGATCGAAATAATCACCAAGGAAAACGTGCCCGAGAATACCGTAGCCTGCTGCTTGATACTCCACGACAGGATCGTTCAGTAAGATTGTTTTTCCGGCCTGGTAAAAATCATCAGTTAATCAAGCGCGTAAATACGCATGGAGTGGGGACTCATGTTTCAGTCGTAAAAATGTACTCTAACTTGCAAGGTTTATGGAGCCAAGACGACTTCGTGCTCAGGGAAATCGCAGTCGCGGATTGCCACGGCGTGACTCGAACCCGCAACTTCCAGTTTCCGTATCAGTGGAAACTGTTGGACGAAAAGAGCAAGAAAACAAACGCCTGGTTGACCAAGTCCTACCACGGACCGTGCTGGACGAAGGCAAGATTCCGTATCATCAGATGGGAAACACGCTGAGCGACTTGCTGATGTACGATTTATGTGGCGCGGCCCGAGCAAAAAAAATGGCTGAGTAATTTTTGCATAAACGAATTGGAAACAATTGACGTACAGGACGATCATGGGTGTCCTTCCCTTCGTAACATGAGGAAAGAAATGGATCGGATTTCTTTGGTGAGCGCTTCGAAAAACGCCCAGTTACTTAACGAGTGGCATGCCCATTTCACGGAAATATAAACACACAAAAATAACACATGAAATGCAACACAGTGTTTATTTACAACGTCGCCGCTAAATGCCTTTTTACAGCAATGTTTATAATAATTGCTTAAAATTGCTACCACCGACAGTAATGCAAGCTTGGTAGCGTCGGTGGAGTGATTGGCGAACAGATTCAAATACGCCGGGTATTTCACGCACGCCACCATTGTCAGCCAATCACGCCATATGTAGAGGTCGCCAAGCATGCGTGACTGTTGGTGGATGNGACTGTTGGTGGATGAATTTCCAGCAACTGTTTTACCATTTTCTGTACGGAATCACTCGTTATGTATGCTGCTAATGAACATTTTATGTTTCCGTTAATGTGTTATGTTTTTGTGTTTGTGCTTCAACGCGTCACTTCCGCCCATATATTCCTATACAATAATTGTTTGCTTTAGTGAGCTCTGCCTTCCCTCAATGTTTGTCCCATGATTTTAGAATCAGCCTGTATATCTCGTAGAATAAACATTTTTTTTTTTCGGTATGCCAGCCAGCGTTTGAGAAGAGCTTGCAGACGTGATTTCGCACGATGCATAGTTGGAAAAAAATACAGTTATGTGGTCGTGCAGATGCAAATTTATCTTCAANCTAATGAACATTTTATGTTTCCGTTAATGTGTTATGTTTTTGTGTTTGTGCTTCAACGCGTCACTTCCGCCCATAAATTCCTATACAATAATTGTTTGCTTTAGTGAGCTCTGCCTTCCCTCAATGTTTGTCCCATGATTTTAGAATCAGCCTGTATATCTCGTAGAATAAACATTTTTTTTTTTTCGGTATGCCAGCCAGCGTTTGAGAAGAGCTTGTAGACGTGATTTCGCACGATGCATAGTTGGAAAAAAATACAGTTATGTGGTCGTGCAGATGCAAATTTATCTTCAANCAGACGTGATTTCGCACGATGCATAGTTGGAAAAAAATACAGTTATGTGGTCGTGCAGATGCAAATTTATCTTCAATAGTTGCTGCGAACACCTACTGCAAGTCCTATGCGTGATCTTAGGCTGTGTGAAATACGAAGATGCCTGATCACGTTACAGTCACGAGTATAAATGACCTAATTCCGCAATGCGAAAAAAAATTATGTAAATAAATCGAACCCGAAATTAAATTAGTCGCCCTGTCGAGCACGAGTCACCGTGGGAGCCAGATGATGCCATTTCATCCGGAGAACCTGTATGCCTTGTTATATCCGGATGACTCTAAAATCACCTATTCGTTCTGGGAGTCTGGATCACTACATACCTACGAAGAAAAATGCTATGGATGGGACCACTGGTTATATTCAGTGACTCCGGGTGATTGCGAGCCTACTCAACAGTTAATAACTTGCTGTACTCCTGGGAATTGCGTGGTTCATCTCATGAAACGGGATACGACTCTTTCAGCAACCGTGGACCAGGTTCTGGAATTTGCAGCAACTTCGAGACGAGGCAAGGTCGACCCTCCTCCTACGACAATTGAAATTCACGCCCCTGACTGCTGCACCCAGGTCTGCGTACGTCGGCAAAATAATACCAGCCAGGCTTCAACTTACACGGCCCCGACTTAACGTCGAAGGATACAAANGTCGTGCCACAGCCACCCTGTTGACACCACGATGCATACAAATTCTGGGGAACCTGCATCGAACTGTGAAGCGTGCCCATGCAAACGTCCACGAATGACGTCACCTACTGCCGCCAACATGGGTTCGTCCACGACAGACTTTAACTTGGAAGAAGACTTTGAACATTCCCATTCTACTGCGTCTGATCGAACATCAAAGTCTGCTAATAATTTTTTACGAACATGTTTAGGCTCTCACATTACATTTTTAAAGACTCTCGAATTTTACGTGCATTTAAAAAATTTTAATTTGAGTAAATAAAACATACCTGTATACAAAATTATCTCTGTATTTATATTTTAAACCTTTTCTTTTTTAAATATAACGTTCAAGTTTTGCTAAATATATAAAGTGGAGAAAATAAATATTAGTGAAAATTGTATATAAAGATTGGCTCGTGGGAACATGAAGTACCGAAGTAACAAGGGGGACNGAAAATAAATATTAGTGAAAATTGTATATAAAGATTGGCTCGTGGGAACATGAAGTACCGAAGTAACAAGGGGGACTCTTGCCAAGAATGTATACGGACTTTGAGCTGGCGAAGGAAACAGGAGAAGCTCGCGCGGAGTAATCCTCCATGTCCGCTCGGACGTACCCTGTCACACGCGCGCTGCAGGCCGATCAAAGTATTGCCTTGCTGGGTTCAATACGAGTTTCCTGGCGGCTTGTTGCGTTTCCAATATCATGCCCGATTAGCTGTTCTCCTGGATCGAAATCAAAGCTGATGGCCAGCGCAGTTCTGCTGGTATCCTCTCCAAGCCGATCCTGGGAGTTGCAACGTAGCTCTTACGGCGGGGAAAAAGTCACACTCCATATATTAGCCTATGGCCGTCCCCCACTCCATTACTTTGTTATTAACCATTGACAGAATTTAGTTGATAAAATATTAATACTTTAATGGTGAATATATATATATATATAAAAAAGAAAAAAAATAATGTTAACTTATTGAAGGGTCCTCCATACCTAGCAATAAAATTGAATATATAGGTTTTTTTTTTTNTTTAAATGGATGTAAAAATGTGATTTTAAAGACATACGTTTTTTAATCATATACTTGCGAACCAAGCATTTTAATCAAATTTTTGGTGTAGTATTTATGTGTGGGTTTGAGTTAAATATAGCGGAATGTTGTTTAACTTCTAACTGTGTGATGTGTGTTCAGTAATTTATTTTTTCTCCATTTAAATACATAAGTATTTTTTCGCCTTTATTTGGTATAAATATTGATTGCTCTTGCTTTTCCCTTGGAGAAGGGTTAAGTACGTGAAATATTGTTTTCTCTTTTTGAATATGTTTGTTGCGCTTGCTTTTCCCTTGGAGAAGGGACAAGTATGTGCAATATTTCATAACAGTGCTCCCTATTACATTATAATTATGCTTGACTTATTTACCTACAATATTAAAAAATGTACTCTAACATTTGCTGCACATTGTTAGCTTTTTTTGTTTTACTGTTACAAAAAAATAACGTGTGAAATATTAAGCAAATAACCATTTAAAGAAGAGCATGCCTTTGACTGTCACTCTCTGTCCTCTGTGTCGCTTGCATGTAGCAGTAATCAAAGCACTCACGTCATCTTAAAATGATTTCAATAAGAATGAAAATATTACACAAATACTTCCAACAAAATTACTTATTTTACATCATAATTCCAAAAAAAAACCTGCAAGAAAATTTAATTTAATATATACACCGTATTTACACATAAAATGGAAGAAGATATTTACCTAGCTATCTATCTCTCTCTCTCTCTCTCTCTCTCTCTCTATATANCATGGTGTGAATTGCCTCTTGCATACCTTCAGACATTAGTCGAGTCCATGCCACGTCGTCTTGCGGCACTTCTGCGAGTTGGGGAAGGGGGGGGGGACACGATATTAGGTAGGTGTGCCGGTTTTTTTGGCTCTTCAGTGTAGGAGGGGATGGGCGCTCGCTTATAAGCTTTAGTTTGGGCGTCGATGCGCCATAGTTGTACTGATATTGAAGACTCCACGCTATGGCTACTTTAAGGAAATTAGCAGCCATATTCGTAATGTCATCGATTGATTTCTGGTCCGAGAGTGACGAGGCTTTCGTAATTAATGCGGAGGAATTATTCGAAAAGATGGGTGCCTCTGCATCTATCGCCTCAGGGCGATGCGACGATGCACCATCGGAGACCATGGTAGAATCCAACGCTGCACCTATATATTGCAACAGTCAGCATCGCGACGGAGACGTCCTTCCGGAGCACCCAGACGGCGCCCTTCCAAAGCACCCAGACGTCGCCCTTCCAGGGCTCCCAGATGCCGCCCTTTCGCGGCTTCCAGACGGGTGAGTTGGCTACATGTGACAACATAACTGAAGGTTCCCTGCTGCTGGAAGCTGGCAACGTACCACAGCTGGAGAATTGATCGCCTTAAATGACTGTTTTGCCTGTGAAAACAACGGGGACTCTTTCTTCCATAGATATGACGGACTCATCCGTGTCGGTACAGTTCTCTCCGGTCTCTGATATTGCTTACACAAATGCTGAAAGATGCCTTTGCTGCGAAGACATGTGGTCTCCACTGCCNTCTCTCCGGTCTCTGATATTGCTTACACAAATGCTGAAAGATGCCTTTGCTGCGAAGACATGTGGTCTCCACTGCCCCTCGATGCTAACCCATCCTCCCATCGGTCCGACGGCGATGGGATTCACCAGCGTTTAAATAACTTTGAAAGCATTTTACGCACGTTACGTAACGATGTTGCCGATTTACACCTCGAGTTGACTAACTACGTGCATATTCTTATGGACGTTAAATGTTACATGGAAGGATTTGTGCTAAGTTTCTGCAGCTACATTAGACATTTAAATGGATGTAAAAATGTGATTTTAAAGACATACGTTTTTTAATCATATACTTGCGAACCAAGCATTTTAATCTAATTTTTGGTGTAGTATTTATGTGTGGGTTTGAGTTAAATATAGCGGAATGTTGTTTAACTTCTAACTGTGTGATGTGTGTTCAGTAATTTATTTTTTCTCCATTTAAATACATAAGTATTTTTTCGCCTTTATTTGGTATAAATATTGATTGCTCTTGCTTTTCCCTTGGAGAAGGGTTAAGTACGTGAAATATTGTTTTCTCTTTTTGAATATGTTTGTTGCGCTTGCTTTTCCCTTGGAGAAGGGACAAGTATGTGCAATATTTCATAACAGTATAATTATGCTTGACTTATTTACCTACAATATTAAAAAATGTACTCTAACATTTGCTGCACATTGTTAGCTTTTTTTGTTTTACTGTTACAAAAAAATAACGTGTGAAATATTAAGCAAATAACCATTTAAAGAAGAGCATGCCTTTGACTGTCACTCTCTGTCCTCTGTGTCGCTTGCATATAGCAGTAATCAAAGCACTAACGTCATCTTAAAATGATTTCAATAAGAATGAAAATATTACACAAATACTTCCAACAAAATTACTTATTTTACATCATAATTCCAAAAAAAAACCTGCAAGAAAATTTAATTTAATATATACATGCACCGTATTTACACATAAAATGGAAGAAGATATTTAGCTAGCTATCTATCTCTTTCTCTTTCTCTCTCTCTCTCTCTCTCTCTCTCTCTCTCTCTATATATATATATATATATATATATATATTACAAAACACGCTGGAGAAAATATTTTACATGATAAACATATTTACTGAAAAAAAAACAAAAAATTGGTAAACAACAAAAAATGATGAGATAATTAAACACATCGACTTTTATTTGTACATAATAATGATTTTTTACACATACTACAAAAATTACGAGGGGAATGGGAGGTTTTCATCACCTGGGTTGAGCAAAGCTCATATACACACGAGCACCTCTCGCCATGGGTGTTGTGGCGTTGTAATCTCCTTACTGTGCCAAGCGCCATCACATCGTTCAGAGCATACTTTAAAAAGTTTGTCATTTTTAATTTTATGATTAAATTCGCAATTTTCCCTGTCGTACTTGCTTAAACGTCGTTCGCCCACAATTTATTTTGTCATATTTCCGATGTTTGTGGGAAATTTTGTTTGTGGATGGCACAAATGAACTGCACACTCGTCACTGTCACAATATTGCACTGATAATTCAAGAGTCTTACCATAGAAGACGCTTCTTTCAAGGAGGAAATGAATATTTCCGTCACACCGCTCCATAGTTACGGTAACAGCCGGCTGGTCCGTGTAGGTTACGCAGTGCAGTAGAGGATATGTACTTGCATATATTTTCTCGGGAATGAACTTATCACCAGGACGCGCTCCACCGTTGTGAGAAGACTTGGTGGAAGGTCTCGGCCTCGAGTCTAGGTGCACCTCGCATGCAAAAGGCTGGCAGATGGAGGCCCAGTCCTGGAAACCTTGCCTTTTCACAAAATGGTCATGTCCATGACGTTTCTGCTGCCGTTTGCACACATAATTATTTTTACTTTTTCGGAAATGTTCGTACACTACACTTTCGTGCCTTCTTGCCTTGCATACGTGGACATCATGAGTTTGTTTTACCAACTCCTCCAGCGAACAAGGAAGCGTAGAGTTAGGGCATGAATTGTAAACGTAACCGTTTTTATATTCGCATGTTAATTTGTTCCGCTCATAACAGCCTTCGAAATCATCGTAGCAGCATAGTCAGTGAATTGTACCGTCACAAAATTGAATTTTCAGAACGCCTCGAGCATCTCGAAAACTTACGCGTCGGTACCCACAATTCAGTTCACTGTACTTGCTCACGTCTTCTGACCTGAATGGAGAAAATTCGGCGACGGACACTTCCATTTCTTCTTCGATATCACTGTATTCGAAGTCGAAGCTGATGGGGCTCTCTGAAAAGCTGAGAGAGAATAAGCCGTAGTGCGTTCTGGCTGATGGGGGCTAGTACGGGTTGCGTGATGGTTGCGGGTTCGTGCTAGTAGACGGTATTGACGAAGTTGCTCCTCGTGCCAATATGGTACGGATAAGCTGAAGAATATATTATCTCCATTTTCTTCTGCGTTGCTGTTGCTGTTATTTTCTTCTNCCAATATGGTACGGATAAGCTGAAGAATATATTATCTCCATTTTCTTCTGCGTTGCTGTTGCTGTTATTTTCTTCTCCACTTGACAACATGGCTATCGTAAATTTAACAGGGGTTTGAAACCCTGCAAGTTTCGAAATGGTCACTGGGATTTCCTCTTGAAATAGCGAAGAAGAAACGACAGCGAGATAAAGGACTGCTTTCCCGAGGGGGCTCAGGATGCGTCTTATAAAGAGTTTTTAAGAGGAAAAAAATAGTCCGCCCTTGCGATTAAAGTAGGCCGCTGATTGGTTGGAACGAAGGTTTCCGGAAACACCCGAGTAATTAGCCAATAAGAAACATTGGTGGAGCAATCAAATATATTGGAAGGCGGTGGGCAATTAGCCAATGAGAATCAGAGGTGGGACAATTGATCTATTAAATATGTTGGAAGGGGGGAGTGGAATGGGTCAGTCGTCTTCTGGGTGCGGTGCTGGGTACAGCACCAGCAATGTAAAACAAATGACAAACGAAACACAATTTGGTGGTCGAACGAAGGTGAGAGACAAATCCCAGTAATGTATAAACAAAAATGACAAACGAAAAAAAAAAAGCAAGATGGCGGACAGTGGCTGTGATGCCTACCAAGATGGTGGACTGCACCCACAAAAATGGCCCGATGAGCCGAAGTCCCCATAATCCATATACTAAAAGGCCTCATGAAATGAACAAATGGTATCAACAAATTCGTACATAGGCTCACCCGTCCTTTGGTATCTATAGATAAAGTCACGTTCACATTGTCGCTTGACGTAAAGAGGGAAAGAGGGGGGTACAAAGCCTCGATCACCCTGCGTTTAAAGCAGATAAAGATACCACCTTCCAATGACATGATTTCTTCACGAAGTAATTGTAAAATAAATTCTTCACATTTAATCGCTATGACTTTCAGCAGACACACCGGGATCTCTCGCTCAGAGGGTTGCGCCATCGAACCCTGTTGACGTCAACAGCCCACCACAACTCAGCTACGGTCATCGCTTCATCCACGTCGTACACGAGGTCCCGTAACAAATTCTACGTCGTCATGTATCAAAGATTTTAATAACACTATTTCTACTTTCAGTAATAATAATAATAATGGCGTGTGGGGAGTGCACCCAGGGCAAGGCAACACCCTCCGAGTGACGGTCTTTCCAGCTGGGACCCGTAGGCGACCGTCATCCCCGGGCATGACAGAAAATGAGACCCTAGAATGGAGCGGCGCTGGAATGCAAGGGCGGGGGAAGCGGGAGTACCCCGATAAAACCCGCCGGCAAGCGGCATCGTCCAGCACGATTCCTTCATGCGAGGATCCGGGAGTGAACCCGCCGGGGATCGAGCCCGGATCGCCGTGGTGGGAGGCGAGCGCCCTGGCCACTACGCCACCGCTGCCCCTACCACTTTCAGTGATTGCTTACACTTATTCTTCTGAGTAGGATAGATTACATTGGGCGCAAAGTTTTAAAATATTAAGGCATCCGCCTATATTTTGCTTGGGAATGTAGGATTTAACATGTAGTCGACGATGATGTTATTCAAGAAGTAGTTGCGTAAAAAGTTTTCAACTTGCCTTTGTTTGTGAAAAATTGTAGTGTTAACATGTAAATTATTTATCTTGTTTTTTTATGCGGGAATAAATTACATGCATTATATATATATAATATCACAATTTTTTTTGTCCAACCTCGAAACGAATACCTATAAATATGTGGCTGAACAAAGTATAACCCTGATCGCAACCCTTATACTTTGTCCAGCGGTATATATATATGTGTGTGTGTGTGTGTGTGTGTGTGTATTTGTTTAGAGGTTGGATAAAGAAAAGATGGTGTTGTTGGTGTTAACTTTTATATTATTTTTCTTGGTTGTGTAGTGAATATATACACACTCAATTGGGATGCTCTATATTTTATTTTATTTTTGTTGATAGAATATATATGAGCTTTTCGTATTTAATGTACCATATGAATGTGGAAATATGTTAATTATAGATAAAATACTAAGATTGCGAAATAAGTATTACTTCTACATTATAGTTGACATATTTTAAGCATTCAGGGGAAAAATTATTTATATTGTTTTGGTTTAGGAGCCTTACTAATTAATTAACTTTTTTAGTAAGTTGGAAGGATATTCATTTGAATCCCAAGGATGGGATTCTGTTATATGTTGGTCTTAAACAATTTTAATGGATGTATGTTTTCTCATTGTTTTTCTTTTAGTTAAGTTTTCCTGGAAGGATGATGTTGCAATAGTGTTTTTTAGTGTGCACTTTCACGAAAATTTCCTGTGATATAGGAGAGATATGAACGGTTGTGTATATTAACAGTGATAAAATATCGAAAATTTGTATGATGGATCGACTAATATGGAGTGTTTTGGTAGGAATCGAGTGCTTCGATTGCTGCTCCACAAAATGTCGGACACCATGTTCCTGTGTGTTGATAGAGCTAGGGATTTCCGGGGCGATAAGTTAGATTGTTGGTTTCTTAATTAAATTTCACACTGAACTATTCGCATGGTTATGAGGTTTATATTATGGGTGTTTGAGACTATTATTTTACAAAATTTATTTGGGGAAATGTTTGCGAGGAAGGTATATGTTCAGTTCTCACTTTGATGTAGGTTTGTTTATGAAAATAGGTGTATATTGTGGGTTGAACAATCTATCATATCCCTCTGCGAATTGGGTTCAGGTTACCTACATTTTCGATGGTAAGGATATGTAATAGTGGAGATATTTCACATCTCACCCTTCGCATGTAAAGAGTGAGTTCTTTTTGGAGATTGCTTAAATTATTTTTCTGGCTTTCTGAAATTTGAATTAATGATTAAATCTTATTATTATAACGAGTTCTATAAAAAGCGATTCACAGCTCAGTTGCGAGTGAGCAGTGGTCGGGGTAGGACGTGTACTTAGTGTGTTATTACTCTCTCGGTACATGCTCTTGGTCTCGGTACTTGTACTTACTCTCGGTAGTCGTAATTCTTTATTACGCTATTACTCATTACGCAATTACATCTAATTACCCTCTACGGGTCTCGAACCAAGGACTGACTGACTNCCCCTCCTTTATAAAGCCACTAGCATTTCGCCCTCCAGACTCCCTCGAAAAATTGCATAGTCCCACAAATGTCGCATGGGCGCTTTGTCAGCCAAAAGGGTACCCCCACAAGCAACTGCTAATCACAGCACACCTCAGAAGGGGTCGGAGAACCCGTCAGCCAACCACAACAAACCTCCCAAGGTGAAGGAGTGATGATCCGTTTCCTAGGTTAAAGTATGTCGGCAATTAGTATCCTTCTCTCCGACACCCGTTTACAGGTTATTGAAATGGTACGCAGGCCACTGATGTCTCCTAAATATCGTAGAACGCACGTGCTACCCCTACTATCGTCCCATCCTTGTTGTTATAGTGTCCAAGTTTCTTGAAGCATCACTTTGGATACAATAGTTACTGGCGCAATAAATCCAAGTGGATCGTATATCTTGTGCTACAGTCAACATTAAACTTCGTGTCAGACCACTTGAAAGGTCCTTTAAGGTCTTAAGATTCATCCAAAAACTGGGTGTATTTTTTTTAGAGTTACTGTCTTCCAAGAAATACCTCACGGTGAGGGAGGTAATATCCTGTATTCGATGCATCTTCAGTAGAAGAAACAATCTCAATAATATTTTTATGCCTCCAGTCGACAATAATTTCATTGTATTCGTCAAAATTCTTCTTCATTTTTAATTTTCTTTTAGTAATCTGTAATCTCTTCCTTGCCGTATCTAGATTATCTTCTTATTCTGGCGAGTCTTCCAACCAAGGCAACCTCACCAGGGGCATTATCTTGACTCAGTTTACGATATCCTTGATTAAAATTATTTGATGAAAATTCAGTGGTAACCACAGGTTGAAAACATGCCTGAATTTGCGTCGGGTGTCCGTACTCGGCAGTAACCACCGTTGTTAGCTGCAGTTTGTGGACTTGGTCAGAGTGGACAGCAAGACGGGCGTGTATGGGTGAACATATTGATAGTCGCAACATGAAGCTGTCGTTAACTCTGCGTGAGTTTACTGTACGACATAAATATTGTCGACATACACAGAACTACCGGCAGTGGAGTGGAGTGCAGATATTTGGGTTGCTCTTAATACTAGGGTCTGTAGGAGACGAACTACAAAATGTCTGCGAGCAATACGAATCCGAAATGTCATATTGTAATGTGTAACAAAGTTTGCTTTGAACTGTGGGTAAATATAATATTAATTATATCTCAGTCTACATTGCTACTTCTATATCAACTCTTTGCGCTTGAACTGCAGCCCTTTTATTGTTTAAATTGTTTTATTTGTTTGCGTTTTAAACTGCTAGCAGTGCTTACTGAAAAAACGTTAAATATACAATAACGAGTTTTTTTTGTTTGTAAATATGATACGCCCTTGAAAATATCTTATTTATTAAAACCCCAGATTAGATTTGTTTACATTTGAAATTTACGTTTGTAACGTAAATATTTAGATCAGATTTTATATGTTTTCTGGAACTGCGACCAGCCAAATGGACAGTTAGTAATTCCATTGTCACGTCTCTGCGAATTTCCAGAATGGAGAAAATAACAACGGCATTCGCTCTTCCACTGGCCTGACTCAATTTGAGACCTTACATGGAGTGCAGCCACGTTTACCGATTTCCCACCCTATTGAAAAACCGGAAAATGACAAGTAAATTAGGAATATGCGCCGATGATTCACACACACACGCATGCACGCGCGTCATTATTACGTAGCATTTTAATTTGTTTAGCTTTATTTCCACCGTTAACCATTTGTACGACCTAGCAACACCTATTTATGTACACATTCGCTTAAATCAAAGTCTAATTTGTTGCTGTCGNTTAACCATTTGTACGACCTAGCAACACCTATTTATGTACACATTCGCTTAAATCAAAGTCTAATTTGTTGCTGTCGCTTCCTTTTTTTTTTAAAGGAGTTGCTGCATTCAGTTTTCATTAATCTGTAAGTGGTTATTATAGATATGTTTACTTATTTTATTGCGTTGAGATCGAACTTATTGTTTTCCTCTCAGCTGCTTTGTAGGTTCTGCAAATTTATATTTTTGATTGGTAATGTGGGTTATGACACACATTATTGTGCTATTGTAGATCCAAATTAATGTGCTATAGTTTTTTTTATTTATTTAAACATTTCCTTGTCTCGAGTCCTGTTCAAGATATGTACATTATTGGAAACCACAGACCATTTTTAGAGTTTAATCTACTTGAGCTATTATATTTCTGTTCGCCTCCGGTTGGTTGAAGTATTTAAGTATATTTCTGTCTTACTCATTATGTTTACGCATGTGTACATTACGTTATACCTGGTTAAGTGTAAGAGAAGGCATTGAAGCCGTAACTACTCCTGTATAAATAAAGTCAAAATAAATAAATTAAATAAAAACAATAGAGGGACTGGCCACGATAAATTATTGCAAGAAATTCGACAATTGGTGAAACAGCTATTATAATGCTGCCGTTACACGTAGAAGAGCAAAGAAGGCGAAGAAGGAACACAATTTGCAGATCGGGGAACTGGTCTTAGTACATGCGCATGTTGTCAGTAACCAATCTGAGTTTGTCACAAAGAAATTGCTCGCATTATACAGAGGCCCATAAAGAGTGTCAAGCATTATTAATAGCAACTGCATCGAGCTGTTGCTTGTAGATCGTGACGAAATCATTGGTAAGTTCAATGTCATTCACTTACGAAGGTATTGCAAAATCATCGGTCCTGAGCTACCAAAAAATTCCTGAATAAAGTAAAGTGGCCCCGACTCGACGCGGAAGCAGCAACGAGGCTGGTGGCGCGAAGTATGGTGCATGAACTTCATGGTGAATGCACTCCGCTTGTAGCCGTGACAAATTTATTGCCCTTAATGTGAAGCAGTTTCAACCAACTCTGATTGTGACTTGCTGTTATTGTCCGCCCTTGTGTGATGTGTCATGTTGCCTGCATCAGCGGTTTGATGATGTGAATTAAGCATGCCCAGGAATGAGGCTTCTTAATGATAACATTTGTTTTTTTTTGCCTGGCCCATTGTTGTGTTGGCTCCACAATATGTTGGGTGCTGTGCATTAAGTATGATCTCGGAAGAGGTTTCATGAAAATCAAATTGTCTGTTTGATCGTCACTCGATGTGTATACCTCTGGGTCAAGAGTGAGTAGATGCCTCAGCATGTATACGATTCACAGAATAAACGTTACCCGACATGCCGAATGTGCCTACGTATCATGTCGAACTAAACTGCAAGGTATTATTATGGGAATAAATACACTTCATTTCTATCTCTCCGGCGTGAGTTTTGTCCAAGATATTGTTGTATAAGTACAAGTGAGAGTTTATTGCAATATAATGAACTGTCTTAAGTAATACGTTTAAGGGCACCTCTTTTATTGCGAGTGTTACATTTAAGACGATAATAAGTGAAAGCATAAATTATAATTACGAACAACCTAACCATTCGCTGTGAGAGACATCATTGTGAAGTCCAATCTCCTTGGGAGATGATGCGGCTGAAGATCGACTACGTCTGGATCATCACCATCATGGAGAGGCACTGTGGAGAATTGACTGTGTTATATATGTTATCTTTGGTTGTTTTTCAGGTGTTGTTATGTACGTGTGTTCGACTATTAAAAGTAAAAAAGCTCAGTTGGAATTTCGAGTTATTGAAGAAATTATTTATTCCTGTTCGATTTCTCATTCATCATGAATAGCAGTAAGTTTAGCAAGAAGTATTTATAATTATTATCCAATCGTTTCAAGATCTTTTTTTTAAAGAACCAATGACATAATTGTAAAAATTTATAAGAGAGTATATATTGAACAGCCAATCAAATTTTACTACCATTTATAAAATTACGATTAAAATAATAAATTTAATGTGAACTGATTTTGTTTCATATTCGCATCATTACATTGTAAATCATAAATTAAAACTTCACTAGGTGAATTAATCATAGAAATCATATCATAAATGTGTTATAAATCAGCTAGTACAAAAATATTTTGCGTTCTGAATGCTCTTAAGGTCGCACAATGCTCTAAGCTCTGAACTCTCAAAACTGTCGGCTCGGAGGCCCGTCGCGTGTTAATAGTCTCGGTGGCCCGAACTGGAAATAAAAGAGGTATGGATCCAATCAGAATAACATGACGCGGTTGGCAGCTGGATCGGTTACTGCTGCTACAATGGCAAGTTATCAAGATTTAAGTGAGTTTGAACGTGGTGTTATAGTCGGCGAACGAGAGATCGGACATAGCATCTCCGAGGTAGCGATAACATTTGGATTTTCGCGTACGACCATTTCACGAGTGTACCGTGAATATCGGGAATCCGGTAAAACATCACATCTTCGACATCACTGCGGCCGGAAAACGATCGTGAAAGAACGGGACAAACGACGACTGACGAGAATCATTAAACGTGACACACGTGCAACCCTTTCTCAAATTGGCGTAGATTGGATTTGTGGACTGCTCTGCAGGATTCATGGTGTGAATTGCCTCCTGCACACCTTCAGACATTAGTCGAGTCCATGCCACGTCGTCTTGCGGCACTTCTGCGTGCTCGCGGTGGCCCTACACGATAGTAGGCAGGAGTACCAGTTTTTTTGGTTCTTCAGTGTATATATGTATGGGGTTAACCATAGCCTTCCATTAAAAATCGTGTGACGTTTAACAAGTGAGTGTATTGTATACAAAAACTGCTGGTTCCACATGATACAAGCAAGGATGATGTGTTATACTTCATCCGACATGTCTGTGATCCTTCTTTATAATACTTGAAAACTTATGGTATTGAACCTGTAAGTGTAACTATTTTTAGCCTACTTTACGAAGAAAAGAAAGGCTTATAAGATAATTTTCGGCGCGTGTGTGTGTGTGTTTGTATGTGTGTGTCCCCTTTTCAATTTTTGAATATTTCGACCGAATTTAACCAAACTCGGTTTATATATAGTACATACTTAGTAAGGACACATTAATTTTACAGTTATCGACAATGCCAGCCACTTTCAAAATGGCGGACATTTTATTATTTAGGTTGATACGTCATATCTCTGGAACTGTTAGACCGATTTAAACCAAATTATGTATGCTGGCAGAGCATCATGTAAGCATTAAATTTTGAAGTGAACATTGTTGTTAAATAGAAATTTTGGAAGATAGCATAAAATGAAAAAATTAAGACTTTGACATTATATATAGAAAACTGTCACAGCAATTCTCACCCAATTTGGCATGTAAGTCATACTATGATAGGTCAGGTAACCGTATGTAATTGAACTTCCTTAGATACATATGTTCAAAATGGCGGCCATACAAATATTTTAGGTTTATTTGGTATATAAGCTATACCATTTAACTAATTTCGATTGGGGTCTCGGTAGCTGAGCGGTTAGCCTGCTCGCCTCCCACCTAGACGAACCGTGTTCAATCCCCGCTCGAGTCACCAGATTTTTGCATTTTCGCAAGTGGGAATCGTGCCGGACGATGGCGTTATTCAGCTGGTTTTCTCGGGATTCCCCGTTTCCCCTGTCCCTTCATTCCGGCACCGCTCTATTCTAACCTCAATCACCCTCATCGGCTCTCAAGACCTCGCTGTTAAGAGCCACCCAAATCTCTTCACTCACTCACTCACCAATTTCGACCAAATTTTGTATGCGGAAAGTGTGTACTACAAGCATCAATGTAACAGCACATACTGTAGCTACTTTGTCAGCCAGTTTGTAAGATAGTGCCACATGAATAAATAGTTTTTATGTCATATATCGGTAAACAATAAGCCGATTCATAGCAAATGTTGGTAAACAAGCACTACAGCAACATATTATGTTCAATTATATGTTATAGGTATCTCATACGCTTATTTTCAAAATGGCGGTCATACAGTTATCTTAGCTTAGAATGTTATATCGTCAGAACCATGTAGTCAATTCCAACTTATTTATATGCTGGCAGTAGATATTACAACTATCAACTGTGTCTACACAGAGCATCTTTTGTCCGTCATTTTGTAAGATAGCATCACATGAATAAATTAATTTTTATGTAATATATCAGGAAACAATTGGCCGATTTCAACCAAATTGGGGAAACAGTTTGCATTGCAGCAGGTGGTGTAAACTGCTATGTTTTAAGTAAGTCAGGCACTTATTTTCGAAATGGTGGCTGTATAAATATTTCACCTTAGTATATTTTATAAACGAACCAATTTCCATCTTAACTTTGTATGCTACCAGTGTCAATTACAATCATCAAATTTGTACATACAGAGCTTCATTTATTTGCCATTTTGTAATTTATCCCCACAATGTTTTTGTCATATCTCGGGAAACAACCCATTCGTACCAAAATTTGGCGAAGAATTGGTATTGTGGTAGGACATATAACTATTTAATTTTTCAGTGTGACAAACTTGTTCAGAATGGCAGCTATATGTTCATTTTAGATTAGTGTGCTATATCTACGAATTTATGCAATCTATTTTAGCATTACTTTGAAAACTGGCTGTATACAATCATCGAATTTGCTGATTAATACATAACATTTTTGTCCTCCATTTGTAAAGATTGTTACATGAAATATATGGTGGTTTTATGTCATATCTCAGGGACTAACCAACCGATATTTACCAAATTCTTCACACACCTAGCGCTATGCTAGGTCATGTAAACTGCAGTCTTTTAAGTGGCTCAGTCACTTATTTTAAAAATGACGGCCCTGTAAATATCCGACCTTCGTAATGCAGTTGATTGCACACTAACTTATGGTACGAGGTTTTTTTGCGTTAGAGTCCCGGGCAAGACACGTGTGTGTTTGTAATTATCTCCCTACTGTTGCATACGTTTCTGGTTTCATCTCTAATGATATGGCTTTCAACGACATGACAAGTCCTACCTACCAACTCAGCTTTTAAGAAATTATAAAAAAATGTATTCCACCCATGTTGAGGAAAGCAGGCTCATTAGTTATATTAGTAACTTCTTATTTGTGTTGACTATGAATACAGCGATAATTTACTTGCACTTCTTAAACAACAACAAAGTAATATAATGATTATCTTAAAGTGATATCGCAACTTAAGATGTCTAGTTCGAATAAATCTACATTTACTTTAATATACGTAGTATTCGCATTAATATACCTAACGATTACTTGATTATGTCAAGAGTCTGTCAAAATATCTGGCCTACAAATGTGCAGTGTGTTAAACAATATAGACATGTTCTGAAAACGCGAACCTTATTTAGGATATCTTACGCGTGCTTTCAATGTCTAAAGAGCAGGGTCACCTGATTTTTGTGAAAATAATTCCGTGCAATTTACAGTTCAATATCACATCTACGCAACTTCAGCGTTCCTTTGTTTATTAGATATTTGTCTTTATAAAAAAACATTTCTTACTAGACCAAGCCAATCACATTTAGGTTACTCTAGGAGTAAACATATATAATTCGCTGGCAGACGCTAAAAACCAGCACCAGTTAAAATCATCCAGTTAAGAAAGGGAATCTAAGATTAGGTATTTTTTAAATACAGCAAATCACGATATTTTTTGCGAAAATCTGGCGTTTCCATTAATTACTGAATACAGCCAATCGGCCGATTAAACATTTCTGAAGCAATATGGCGTATGTAATTCTCGTTTTGAGGTCGTCAATGTTAACCGGTAATGGTGGACGAAACACTTTATCCTTTATGTACCCCCATAGAAAAAAATCGCAAGGGATAAAATCCGGGCTTCTTAGGGGACAGTGATGAAGAGCCTGGTCACCAGCTGCTCCTCGACCAATCCAGCGTTGCGGCAACGTCTCGTTCAGGTATCCGCGAACTGTTAGGTGCCAATGGGGTGGCGTACCATAAAGAAAACATCAGACCGTCCCCTTCACATTAACGTGTCGAATGCGAACTCGCTTCCCCCTCACCGCCTCAAACCGAGAGTTACGAACGCCATCCAAACCGTAACACCGGACATGCTGACAAGAGCGTGGAACGAGTTTGATTATCGCGCAGATGTCGTTCGGGCCGCTCATGGTGGTCACATTGAACATTTAAGAATGTATGGTAAACAAACCTCATGGTTCCACGGTTCATTTGATTGGTCAATCAAGGTTGTAGGTTGTTTGGTTTTGATATTATTGACCTTCGGGTATTCTTTTATACTCAACCTGTACTGTAAAAAGTTTTCCTTCGCGTTTTGTTATAGTTGGGTGTCTGTAAATATTTAATTTATAATATTTCATCACATTACATAAAGCATATATCCGTCTAAAGAGTTATGTGCAAATCTGAGTATCAACAATGTGGTATGAATTTAGACTTATAGGTTCCTATGAAAACTCATATTCGTGATTTAAAATCCACTTGAATATTATTTCAGGTTTTAAAGTAGTTTTGAAAACATGGATATGTACTTGAATCATAATATTCTTAAAATACATTTCGTAATTCATTCTGTGTGAAGGCTGTTTTGGGTATTGATTCAGTAGCGTAGCCAGAAATTTCTCAAGAGAGTGATAACACTGACTGAAGGAAGATAGGAAGGTTATACTGGCATTAGCGGTGCTGATGCATGTGTTAAAAACAGGGCGTTCACTGAAATTCCATTTTGGAATTCCCTGAATTCTCCCTGTTTTCCAGACAGAATCTTACAATTTTCTCTGACCTGTTTTGAGAACCGAAACTCCTAAATACAATATTTTTCCACTGCTACCAGAAAAAAAAAAATGCTATTAGTGAAGTTTTATTAAATTATAATGCAACAGACCAATCCAGTAGTGGCAACATTTTATTCAGCTCATCGACATTTCTCGCGATACACGCTATTGATTTCACTGGAGTTCCAATTGCAAACACGCAAATATTTTATTTTGTACGTATAGACCCTATGAAGCTTGGCAAAGATGTATTATTGCTAGTTCACAAACTTAAAAATTGAACATTTTCTTATCAAAATGANTCAGTTCATCGACATTTCTCGCGATACACGCTATTGATTACACTGGAGTTCCAATTACAAACACGCAAATATTTTATTTTGTACGTATAGACCCTATGAAGCTTGGCAAATATGTATTATTGCTAGTTCACAAACTTAAAAATTGAAAATTTTCTTATCAAAATTAAAGACCTATTAATAATTTTAATTCTAATAGTTGACATCGTATGGAAAGGGAGGGAGGGGGGTTTCAACATCCACCCCCCCCCCACCCTTATGGCTATACGCCGCTGGTATTGGTGTACAAGTGTATGCAGTATCAAATATATGATAGTATATTTTCTGTTTGTCATAATTTGAAATCAATTCTGCTTTGCAGGATTTGTGATATTGTACAAATACTGAATTCCGTTAGACATAAAATATAAGTAGAAACATTCTGTGTGCATACTCTGCCAGAACATCGTCACTTCAATTCAACTTTAGAAAAGCCGATTTACTTTTTCTAAAGAGCAGAAATATCGCTTTACAATACACCAACACGGTGTTTCTGAGATGACAGCATTAGTTTCTTTAAATATCGGAGAATTTTAATACTAGGTAACAAATACGAATAATAACAAGTAGCAAAAAAATTATTTGCTCTACGTATCAGTGCTTCTGCGTTCTTGCCGGTACCTAGTCATTTTCTTCCGTAAACAAGTTACAGAAACCACATATAAGATGCCATTTTGTAGAGCACGAACGTAATCAGAAACCAATATTAATTTATAGTAGCACAGCAAAGTTGGTTTTGAGCTGTGCTTTGTTTAGTGACCGAGTTCTGCTCGATTATTTTTATTTTCATGGCCACATGAGAATAAGTAAATAACGTTATGTGAGGCGGCTGAGACGCATATTGCAAATTAAAATTAAGTATTTTGCCCAGTGGCGGATTTACCAGCAGGCTGAGTAGGCTGGAGCCTAGGGCGGCAGATTTTAGGAGCGGCAAATTTGGGGCCAAATTTTTTTTTTTATGTCTTACAGAAATTAAAAAGATTCATATTTATATACCTAAATTTTATTAGATCCACACAAAAAATTCAACATGTAATATGTTTCACCACTTAGATAAATTTTTCTACAATTTGCGTAGTCTCGTTTGGTTGCGGCGCGGGAACGAGTGACATGAACGTTCGCTAAGTGTGTCTGGCCGAATTGACTGCACGAGCGCAGCGCGCGATACAAACGGGGAGTCCCGTCCCGTATTTACTTTTTCTGGTTGTGTGCTGTAATTTTTTTAAGTGTTTCGTGGATTGTATGAATAATTTCATAGCATAATATCACCGGTGCGTAGAAACTTATAGTATGTAAGTAAGCATAATATATTACAATAAATCATCCGTAACGAATCAGTAAGACGTAATTTAACTTGATAAATAGCTGTTTCGGAAGCTATGCAAAGAAATTTCGATTTTTTAATTATTCATACTTAAATAAATTTCTTGTACTTATGTTAGGTAACTATTCAATGTCTGAAGTCTGAACAAAGGATGCACGAGAAATAAAACTCCCAATGTAATCTTTTTTATTTCAGTTCTCGGAATCCAAGAAATTTTTAGAATGAGTGATGGGAGAAAGCGACTTAGTGGAACAGAGTATAAAAAGAAGGCCAAAATGGAAAAAGAAGAACAAGAACAGATTAACCGTAAAACGATAAAAATTGACAGTTTTTTTAAAAGTGGAAGTGGAAGTAGTGTTGAAAGACCAGGAACTTCAACAACATGCACTGACACAATACAATCTGGAAAAGATGAAACGGATTTGAATTCTGCGGCCCAACAACAACAGTCATCTGATGAACCATTTACTTAAAAAAAAAACGCATATTTATGTTTTTTTGACGCAGAGGCGGTAGAGGAATCATCAATAAGTATAACAATTAAAGATGCGTATCAAAATCAGACGTTAAGTAATGACTAAGTGCAAACAACAGTAAATCTAAACAAAGATCCAGCTTTATGGGTAATCTACGATACCTTAAGGGAGATTATCGCAAGTTACGGTTTCGATCAAAACAAGTCTTGTGACTTCTCTAAAAGTGAAAAAATATATGCTGATCAGCGTCGTTTCTTGCCAGCGAGTATCTTCCAAAGAAAAATGAAAAATAATGAAGTGAATGACCGAAATTGGCTGGTTTATTCTGAAAGTAAAAGATCTGTATATTGCGGGCCCTGTTTGGCATTCGGTCCATTGGAGAATAAGACTCAGTTTGAGAACGAAGGATTTAATGACTGGAAAAATGCAGAACACCGAGTAGCTCAGCATGAAAACTCTGCGCGTCATAAATCTAGTATCCTTAGTTTGAAAGTTAGAAGTGAGATTGATGGCCGACTCGATAATTTACTGCATGTCCAGATTGATGAAGAAATTACTTATTGGAGAAATGTTCTGAAGAGGGTTGTTGCCGTAGTGAAGCGACTGTGTTCAAGAGGCATCGCTTTCAGAGGAAAAAATGAAAAGCTCGGTGATCCGCATAACGGAAATTATTGTATGATTTTGGAACTGTTAGCTGCATTCAATCCTTTTTTTTAGCCAGTTATATTGAACGATTTGGGAATCAAGGATCTGGAAGTACCAGTTACTTATCAAAGACCGTTTGCGATGAGTTTATTCTCTTGAGGGGTCATAAAGTCTTAAAACACATTAGAGACGAGATAATAAGGGCGAAATATTTTTCCTTAATCATAGATTCAACACCAGATATAGCACATGTGGACCAACTTACCTTCATCATTAGATACGTTTCGGAAACAGGCGAACCGTGTGAAAGATTTCTCAAGTTTTTGCCCTCAGTAGGACATAAAGCTGAATAAATGTTTTCTGCCCTTATTTCGGAACCCAGTGTGGGCATAAATATTGAAGACTCTCGTGGACAATCATATGATAATGCCGAGAACATGTCCGGTGTGTACAATGGCTTACAGGCTCAAATTCAAAGCCAAGCACCTTTTGCTTTTTTCGTTCCTTGCTCTGCCCAATCTTTAAATTTAGTGGCAACTGCGGCTGCTGAATCTTGCTCAGACGCTTGTCGCTTCTTCATGCTGCTTCAAGAAATTTACTTTTTTTTTTTGTAAGTTCGACACAGCGCTGCCAAAAATTAATGACTGAAATCGAGAAAGGGAAAACGCTAAAGAGAGTAAATCTGACACGTTGGTCAGCTAGAGAGCATGCATGTAGAAGTTTCAGAGATTGTTAGCACGAAGTCCTTAAAACTTTGGAATCAATAAAGGATGATTGTACCGAAAAGCATGTAACGCGAAACGAAGCGACGGGAATACTTTTGAATTTAGAAAAACTGGAAACGGCGGTAATGGTTGTTGTGTGGAATGTTTTTTTTTGGAAAGAATAAAAAAGTGAATGTTCAAATTCAGACTTCTACCGTAAAATTGATCACTGTTGCCGATCTTTACGAATCTCTTTGCAAGTTTTTCGTAGCTGAACGTCTTTTAAAATTCATAAAGGAACAAAAGGCGATGGAATTAAGCGTGTCGAAGCAGTATACAAAAGACATGGGAAACGACAACTGAAAAGGAAAAAAAAAATGATGAAACACCCGATGAAGAAATGAGAATGACTAAGGATGATACTTTCAGGGTTAACACATTTTTCGTCCTCATTGATAGACTCGTATCCGAATTAGAAAAACGGCAGGAGGCCTACAACAGGTTCAATGAAAAGTTTTCATTTCTGACCAAAATGAGTGAATTGTCATCATCAACCCTTACGGAAAA
>NQII01003364.1:127337-148195 GCA_002778355.1 Clitarchus hookeri | reverse complement strand
GGGTGGGGTCCGAGGCAACCTTGACACGTGTAACTGCTTCCCTTGGGCAGGCCTGGCTTCGCCGCAGGCGTTAATGGCTGGCACATGTCCTGAGGCAGGTGGCTACTGGTTGGTCCTTGCGGGAGGGGGTGGGGCGGGGTTTTGACGTCCGTTGTGACAGCTGAGCTTCTATGTTGAATATGGCACGCGTCACATTTTTCTCCATTTATAAAAGTTACGTAAAAACCAGACACTATAAAAGTAGGAATTTGTAATGGGCATAATTTAATTACTTATTTTACAAGTGCCAAGTACAGTTATTGTAATCTATTAACTAAATAGATTAATGTCAGTCATAAATTAGCTGTTATTGCCACTTGTAGGTATTTAATTTAAAATTGTTACATGTATAGAACGTGCTGAAGGGAAGTGTTAGTTTAAGATGTGTCGCACAAAGTACAGTACTACATCACGGATTCGTGTTAACCATTAAAGAGGAAATAATAGTTTACATTTGGTATGGACAGCAAATACTATGATTCCTTTAACATTGCAAACAATGTTCTATTTCCCTTACCTCTGTGAGTGACGAACACGTTGCCGCAGGTTTGCTTCTGTCNTTTAACATTGCAAACAATGTTCTATTTCCCTTACCTCTGTGAGTGACGAACACGTTGCCGCAGGTTTGCTTCTGTCTGAATTCACGTGCCAAGAGCCCCCCTTAACTGGCTTCGTGCCCTAGAAGAGTGCATCTAGGGCGCGACGTCAAATAGTCGCTGTTCAAATTCACGGCTAGGGCACGAATGCACTCTGGAATATCCCCTTCAGCCAAGAGCACGTGTCCCATGCCCCAAGATAGTTTTTTGATGCTCTGCTGTTCGTTGCTCTTTGTTCTCTGTTTATCTTCGCGCCTTAAAGATGGGTGACGAACGGTCTTCGAAGAAACTGAAAACTTGTAAGTACATGTATATTATTTAACGGTTTGATGTACTCTGGCCGTTATTCCGGTTGTATCTCATATTTTTATTCGTTGAAGGGTCGGCGGATGAAACTGTAATAAAGCGTTTAGTCTTCTCATCAATATTCTCTGCGCACGTACTGCAGCATTTAAAACAACAACGTCCTCTTTATCCGTGTTTGCTTGCAAATGANCATCAATATTCTCTGCGCACGTACTGCAGCATTTAAAACAACAACGTCCTCTTTATCCGTGTTTGCTTGCAAATGAAAACGTAAACAAACACGCGGAACTCCCATCTTGGCTTCCGGTGTAAACAACAGAAAGCACATCGATCGGTCAGTAATCGAGATACAAACGAACAAGGGTGTCCGAATTCGGAGATGCACACTTCTTCACGAAGGGGATAAGTGGCGCAAGGCGGTGAATTCAGAAATTTAAAAGTGAACCATTTCGAGGAATAAACTTCATCAGTATCGCTTCCTGGTGGTTCTCCAATAACTATAGTAAGTATAAAGACAGTAATAAAAACTGTTTGAATTGAGATTGGCATTAAATATTGCGCTCACTGAGAATAATGGGGCGATGGTAGAGATACGTGTAATTTTGATGTTGTAAATAATAGTTGTGTATTTTATAGAATTTTAAATACAATAAGAAATTTAATTTAGTTATATAATTTTAATTAAGACCTCCATCCCTCACGAACTCGGATACGCCTCTGGTTTCTTAAAAGCGCTGCCTATCGGCTGNTAATTTTAATTAAGACCTCCATCCCTCACGAACTCGGATACGCCTCTGGTTTCTTAAAAGCGCTGCCTATCGGCTGGCAGCTGCGAAATTTAAATAGGAAAATTTCGCCTCTGTGCGTTAATTTTAAAGATAAGCGTTTCAAACAAAATGTAGTCTTCACAAATTTTTTAGGAGAAATTCCCTACAGTGGAGATGTTTCCATAACATTTATAGCCTGTTTGAAAGGAATTCATAAAATTTAGTTTTACAAAAAAAGTACATACTGCCTATCTATATCGAAAACATACGCTTTTGGGATATTCTCCTTAAAAAATTAGTGAAGAATACATTTTGTTTGAAACTTCTGTCTGTAAAATTAACGCATTGAGGCGAAATTTCCTTAACATGGGATTTCCTATTTAAAATTTCGCAGCTTCCACCCGGTAGGCAGTGCCCCTAAAACACTGGTGTCAGAAGTGGGATGATGGTATTTGATCGTATGTGAAGTTCGCAATAAGCTAATAATTAGTAAGAAAAAATCAATGAGCCTCTTCATTTAGACTTTTTATGCAAGCATCGATCTGAATGTTTACAAGGGAAAGAAAGGTCTGCAGAGCTGGAAGTGGCGTGGGAACCGGTGTTAAGAGGAGGGGCGGGAAGCGAAACAGAGATACATTATATAACCCCCCCCCTTAAATTTTGTGGGCTGGTTACAACATAGCATTTGTAACAAACCACCCCCTCACCCGAGCAAACAATTACATTACTCTCACGTTCATTTATTAATTTAATAAATAATAATGTGTTCATCGACAGCAATCTTCTTTACAACGACATTTTGTATCAAACTGCAGTAGAAAGTTTAACTGGGTTTGTTAACATGGGAAAATGCCAAATACTCATATATACGAGACTGCCTTCGTATCTCCACGCCTCTTACATTTCCCTTAATTCTCCCTCGAGTACCTTGCAACTGCATTTAATCGTGTTTGTGGCAAAGCAAGGGGAGGGGAACAAAGCTATCCCCGTCGGAGAAAAAATACTAGGGGCGTACGAATCCGTACATTCTAGGCTGCCTTCGTTCGGGAACAACATTCAGTGACTTGTAACGTAATACACGAGCGTGTGGTGTTTAGAAAAAAAAAAGGCGAAAAATGCTATTGCAACCTTTTTGCCCCCTTGCTTCGTGACAGAATATATAGGGCGTGGGGAGAAAAGTGTCAAGGCTAGTTACGGTTAGTGGACTTATATTTATATTTTGTATATTTATAGTGCTCTTACGGTAATCTGAACAGATTTTAGCCAGTCAGTGAAAAAATAGCTCACTTGATAAATGTACAAGAGATTATTCTTTCAACTTACGATAATCATGACCACAAACGATGGCAGGCAAAATAGTTACACGTGCTAACTTCTCATTTAAGGAGTCCTCCTACCTGACGCTTGTGTTGCTTTGAAAAGTGTTTTAAATACAAGTTTTTTTCCATTAAACTAGGGGCCGCGGTGGTGTAGTGGCTCGAATACTCGCCTTCCACCCACACGAACCGGATTCGATTCCCGGCGGGGTCACTCCCGGATTTTCGCTTGTGGGAATCGTGCCGGACGATGCCGCCGGTCGGCGGATTTTCTCAGGGATCTCCCGTTTCCCCCGCCCATGCTTGTGAATGTGAACTTTTGTTGTAAACGTTTGTGACCAGCTTGTTACCAATTCAACCGCGAAAAATTCCCCTTTTATTTACAATAGAATATATTCATTGCAATATATATATTTATAGCATGCGATTTGCTGGCGAGATTTCCATTGAATAAACAAAACAATTTAAATTTAATAAATTATGTTAAGACCTCGGATAGTAAACCAAAAACCACTCAATAAAGTGCTCGCAACAAGCTACGGTAGCGCTCCTAGCGGTAGTTTGCCAATAATGGATATATTCTGTTTGGCCATCGTTTAATTATATAATTAATTATAGTCAGTATTAGCATTTCAATGCTCATAGATCTGCTATTACTAAACGCAACACAATCAATTTGTGACACGAACAACGCAAAGGCTTTTCTTTGTATTTTAATGTACTTTCGCAAACGAACACATATTTATTTCTGTACGCAAGCTGTCGTCGTGCCTTATCTACGGGCTCGTCGATGCTCATTGGATAGCCGTAGCATTCGTAGTAGCAGGAACTTGGATTTTATTTTTTATACCTCTGTTAACATAAAACTTCTTATTTTTCGTTAATTTGAAGTTTTACCTATATTTCATTTATAAATTACAATATATCATTTATAATAAATATGAATAAAAACAGTGAGAAAATATGTGTGTTGGTAGCGCCTAGTAAGAAATAGTTCTCATGCAAAATATTATTACAACTGAGCGCGTACGAATTCGGTGCGATGTCTTTTGCTGTAATTTTATAGACTTAGTTAAGATAAGTTTGCACGAGGAGGAGGAATATCTTGGAAGTAGAACTTTAGCAGGGCTTCTGAAAAGTGTGAAGGAACCGTGAATGGATTATACTGGCAGCACGTCGGGCGCACTTGTTGTGCGTGACAGCAATGCTAACAGTGCGGTCCTTATCGCTCTTGCGCTTCTCGGCATCAAACGCCGAGATATCTCCAGGCAGGCGAGCCTTTTATGGGGTATAATATTGATTGTTGGACACTGAAACAGCTTATTTATATGTTATGAACACCAGAGTACGAATTAACATCACTAAGTAATGTATTAACATTTTATATCAATTTTGTTTAACCAACGAGCCAATTACAACCAGCCCATGCTGCTCACTACAAATCAGCGTAAATACGTATTTTTTGAAATACAATACGTGTTCTTATTTTGCATAACCAGTGATACATACAGTGCCTATCATGTAATTTATAGATGTCACAAATATAAAAGTTCCTTGTTTGCAGGTCATTTAGATACCAATGTGTGCAAAAAAAACCTAGTGTTGTCGCTATACGCTGGAGAGCATAGGCGTGCGTATGCAAATAACAGAGGCATAGAACCAATCAGAGTAACGCGACGCGGTTGGCAGCGCCTATATAAGACAACAAGCGTCTGGCAAAGTTGCTAGATAAGTTACTGCTGTTATCAAGATTTAAGTGAGTTTGAAAGTGGTGTTATAGTCGGCGCACGAGAGATGGGACATAGCATCTCCGAGGTAGCGATAACATTTGGATTTTCGAGTACGACCACTTCACGAGTGTACCGTGAATATCGGGAATCCGGTAAAACATCAAATCTTCGACATCGCTGCGGCCGGAAAAAGATCGTGAACGAACGGGACAAACGACGACTGAAGAGAATAATTAAACGTGACAGACGTGCAACCCTTTCTCAAATTGGCGCAGATTTCAATGCTGGAGCATCATGAAGTGCCAGCGTGTGAACTATTCAACAGGCCATCATTGATGTGGGCTTTTGGAGCTGAAGGTCCACTCGTATACCGTTGTTGACTGCACGACACAAAGCTTTACGCCTCGCCTGGGCCCGCCAACCNGGAGCTGAAGGTCCACTCGTATACCGTTGTTGACTGCACGACACAAAGCTTTACGCCTCGCCTGGGCCCGCCAACCTCGCCATTGGACTGTTGATGACTGGAAACACGTTGCCTGAATACATGGACCCTACATGTCAACAGGGGACTGTTCANCCGCCATTGGACTGTTGATGACTGGAAACACGTTGCCTGAATACATGGACCCTACATGTCAACAGGGGACTGTTCAAGCTGGTGGAGGCTCTGTCATGGTATGGGACATGTGAAGTTGGCGTGAAATGGGACTCCTGATACGTCTAGACATGACTCTGACAGGTGACAGATACGTAAGCATCCTGTCCGATCACCTGCACCCATTCATGTCCATTGTGCATTCCGACAGACGTGTACAATTCCAGTGGGACAATGCGACACCCCACACGTCGAGAGTTGCTACCGAGTGGCTGCATGAACACTCTTCTGACTTTAGACACTTCCATTGGCCATTTAAATCACCAGGCATGAACATTATTGAGCATATCNGCATGAACACTCTTCTGACTTTAGACACTTCCATTGGCCATTTAAATCACCAGGCATGAACATTATTGAGCATATCTGGGATGCCTTTCAACGTGCTGTTGAGAAGATATCTCCACCGCCTCGCACTCCTGTGGATTTGTGGACTGCCCTGCAGGATTCATGGTGTGAATTGCCTCATGCATACCTTCAGACATTACTCGAATCCATCCCATGTCGTCTTGCGGCACTTCTGCGTGCTCGCGGGGGCCTTACACGATATTAGGCAGGTGTACCAGTTTTTTTTTTGGCTCTGCAGTGTAATAATAGTAATCTATTCGAATAAAATATTACTAAACCACTGTAACATTTACACCAGCTATTTCAGTTACATATAAAATTCATGTAGTCTTGATACATTTCTTGGGTAGTTTAATTTAATATTGTTTAACACGTAAGTTTTAGTATAATTCATACCAATCAAGTTTTTTNTACATTTCTTGGGTAGTTTAATTTAATATTGTTTAACACGTAAGTTTTAGTATAATTCATACCAATCAAGTTTTTTTAAGAACGTGTGTGACTTTAAAAAAGACGAGACGTAACACTTACAACAGCATTGCCTTTTTTCAGCTCTGCATTTTCTTATTTTTAACCACTTAATGGGTTCTGCTGTAATGATTTTTTTACCTTCCTTAGAAACTATATTATTAAAAACTAGCATTCTTATCAACTTTAAAGTATTTAATTCTTTCTTAAAGTACTTGAAAATAATATAAAGAAGTTAATTAAATTGGCTGCAGGTAATATCATTGCATTTATAGATGTATTTTTTTTTTCATTCCGCGAAACTAAGCATTTAAAAATCACACTCTCGCGACATATGCCGTGTGCATGCGCCAACTGTTTACTTTTACATTTTCCAAGTAGGTAATGCCTAGGCTGTATTAGATTAATAACGTGTGTGCTCTTAGCCAGATATTCCCGAATAACATTTCCCTTTCCCTGTCAATATTCAGCAATCTTTGGAAATTGCTATGTGTAGTCTGACTTGGGATCTCATCCTGTACCCTCCCATATTGAAACTGTTCCAGCGACACTGCCGGGTTGAGTAGCCAAGTGAATGCAAGAGTAAATAGTTTGAGACAAGATGTGAATATCTTGAAAAATAATGTAAAGAACCAAATAAGTACTGTAAATGAAACTGAAAATAAACAAATTAGTACTGTAAAACAAGTTGTGAATGAATTTGTAAATACTCAAATTAGCAGTGTGTATGACAATGTAAATTGCAAAATAAATAGTATAGTGGAAAGATTGAAGAAATTTAAAGCGAAGTGAATAGAGAGCAGCACCGGAATGCAAGGACGGGGGGAAATGGGAGACTCCCGAGAAACCCGCTGACCAGTGGCATGGCCCTGCACGATTCCCACTTGCGGAAGTCCGGGAACGATCCGTCGGGAATCGAACCCGGTTCCCCTAGGTGAGAGGCGAGTAGTCTGACCACTTCACCACCGCGGCAACAAAAATAAATAGCTTTAAATAAGAGTGTTAATCGCCAGATAAATAATGTGAGTGAATTAGTGGAAATAAAAATAGACACAGTAAATGAAAATGTAGGTGGGAAATAGAAGGCATTAGTGAGTTAGTGAATACGAGAATGGACTGTGTGTACAAGAAAATTGAGAGTATAAATGAAAAAGTGGCCGGTGTACATTAACTTGTAGGCAGTGTTAGCGGAAGAATGGACATTTACGAGGATGAAATGTAACAGGAAATGAGTGCATTGAAGAAGGTACCACGCCCTCCACCCTCTGCGACCAGCCTCTTAGGAAGCCCCCAAAGAACTCAAATCAGCAGAACATACTGTAGAAGGGAGAACATTTACCGTCAGTCTGCTTCTTGTTTCGCACCAAACTCAACTGACAAAATGCATACCAACCCAAAACTTAATAATATTAAAATATTGTGATTGAAAGCTGTAATTTTAAGGGGATTAAAAACAGGAATACATGTTTCCAACTTCTGATATTATTTTTTATTTTTATAAGTTTTATCTTGGTCACAAAATATTTGATTACACAATTCTGGAAAAATTACACAATATTCTAAATTTCATTACATTCTTCGCCAACGTGAAATCTTTGCTGAAATTATCTTTGAATAGAAGCAGTAATACAATATATACGAAATATTTGCGGATATCACAGATAGAAAACACGAAAATGCTTAAGAATTTATATATGTAACAGAAGCCTAATATCAGAAAACCCCGATCTCTACGATAGCTTTCTATAAGTTGGTTTACATCAAAAGGCTCACAAACAACATTCCTAACAAACTTTTATTTACAGGATATCTTTGGTGAGCACCAAAAACATTAAAACTAAACATGCAGGCTACCAACACCTGCAACATATTTAACACCTACCATCAATTTACTAGTGCTCCAGTTAGGCTTTTTTTTTTTAATTGTATTTTATAATTACTTTTTTCTCCATGAGCAAAATATTCGCATAATATTTGAGCATGCCTAACCCATAACATTTCTCTCGTTTTTAAATCGACTTACTTATTTCAACATTTAGATTTATTTTAAAAAGACCCAAAGTTAAAAATATGCTTATCTCTCTAAGTTGTNCGACTTACTTATTTCAACATTTAGATTTATTTTAAAAAGACCCAAAGTTAAAAATATGCTTATCTCTCTAAGTTGTGCACTCGTCAAAGAGTCTGAAAACCAAGCATACTTCAGACGTGGGAGTACGTCTATTTATTTCCAAACCCTTTTCATACTCCACGCCACTACTTCACATTAATCTGAACTGACAACAGAGCATATATTACGTAATTTTAATCCGTACCTTTTTAACGTGACAAATAGGAAAACTTTATTTTTTTAATAGATATTTCTCACATGGTATGCCTACAGTATTGTCACGTGTCGCTCTGGACTACGTTGATCTTGGCCCGCTCCGCGCTAGAGAGCGGAAGAGGAGGAGAGAGAAGTTGTATGAAAACGGGCCGCAAGTCAATGGAATGTTTTGAATGGCGGGCGAGCGATAAACCAAGAAGCGAGTATCAGCTACACAAAGCATCCCGCCGCGCGCGCTCCTGACCTTGGTTGTATCGAATTTCTGCGTTTATCTGAAGAATGCTCTGGATTACTTGCCTCGTTTCTTTCAGTGTGACTCGTGGTGCGTTAAACCTCCCTGATGGTAAGGGCGACTGATATAAACGCGCGTCGGGCCCCCGAGCCGGAAGTGACCAACGGGAAGAAAATCTGCGACTGCGAACATCAGAGCAGTGAAGAGTGCAACTGGCAGGCTGGACTATTGGACTGGACGCGTGAGTGGAAGACATTACAAATGATGGCAACAGACAGACTGAAAATGTATTATTGATAAGTATGAGTTAATTGACTATAACCAAACAGAGAAATTAAGAAGGACGTTAATTATAGTTGAAATATACATTAAATATTGTGCTCACTGAGAAATAAAAGTGTAATAGTGGAGATAGATAAATTAATGCTGTAGATAATAGCTGTGTGAATAAATTAAAATCATATTTAGTTCTTTCATTTTTATTAAGATCTCCATCCCTCGCGGACTCGGATACGCCCCGCAGGCGTCTTGTAAGAGTATTTTTTTTCCATCGGTAAGAACGCCTCTCTTCAAACTGGAACTCTTTGCAACACCGCTAACGCCACTAGGAAGTAGCCAATGGCGTTGAAGCACGCTGGTCCGTAGTCCGGAACATGGGCACTCCCGGCAGTCTGAATGCTTGTACTGGTAGTCTGCTGCGGTCGCTATGCTGGCTGACTCTCCGCCGCACACCGAGACCCGGCTGATGCCGGACGTCGACTTGCTGCGTGGTATCATCGGTAGTACAGCCGCGTACATCGTGGTCTTCCACGGTTGTTACGAAACAATTGGCCAAATGTAGAGAAAACATCCATCATTATAGCTGAATCAATAGCAGGCAGGCGAAAATATGTGACTTGGTTTTAGGGAGCTCTTGCCCATGAGACAAAAAATGCGCCATCTTAAAGGAATGGCAGGAATTTCTTCGGCAACGGCGTTCCACTATCACGGTACCAGCAGCCGAGATAAGTGGAGAGGAAGGGTAAGTCGTAAACAATAAGACAACCTCCGAAGGTGACCAGGAGCTTTGCAGCATTGGTATCATGCAGCCAGGAGGAGGGGGGAGGGGGGTCGCAATTAAGCCTGTCCCTTACGATTACCAGACATCTTGATAGGACTACCAACACCAGTTTGAAATAGTCGCCACCCTGGTTGGCTTATCAGAAGAACAGCAGGTTTACTACCTCAGAGAGACCCCGCACTGAGTGTACTACAGTCTCTGCCAGAACGACATCGACTAGTGCACCTAACACTGGTGTCGGCCTAGGAGCTAGGTTTCGGTGACCGATACCTGCGATACACCCATCATGCAGCACCTAGCGACCAATGAGCCACTGCAGGCGGAATGGCAAGACATCGTGCACCTATCTCTGGAAGGGTGCCCCGAGGAGGCGCGCAGCATCTTGGCGGTCGGCTTCTTCATCGATGCCATCGCCGACGCCGAGGTACGGTAAATGGCACATCTGGCTGCACCCCACACCATACCGGTCGCCCTGGACCAGGCTCTGGAAGTGGAGTCAGAAAGACTGGTGTTAGCACCCAGATGTCCAGTGACGGCAGTGATGCTGAGCGACGACCGTGAAGAACATAGCTTCCAGGGTCCGCACTACAGACTTCGCCGCCTCCATCAAAATGACTAGAATGATGGTCGTATATACAGCTGGGGCACCTGACTACCAACAACAGCAGCAGAAGCAGAAATGGCAAAATAGGTAGCGGGAGACATTAGTGATACTTGTAAACATCGATCTTGAGAGGCAAAAGTCATTTATCGCTGGAGTAAACGCTCCATTGTTCTTCCAGGTGTGTTCAGTTAAGTAGAATTTGGACGCCATATTAGTGGAGGGGAGTCTGAGTTATGTTCCCTGTCAGATGGTCGTCGACTCTGGAGCGCCCAAAACAGTTGCAAGACCATTTCCCATCCGACAGCATAGAACAATGTAATTTGCCAACAGTATTGGGCGAGACCACACATGTTAGAAGAAAGATAAGAGTTTCAAAACTAAATTTTTAACACTTCTGTTTTCACAAGCACAAATTTTACTTATCTAACCGTTCGTGTACCAATTGTTCATTGTTTCCCCACACAACTCACAATTATTTCGGTTGTAATTTACTTGTAAAATGTTTGAATTATCACTGCTAATAAATGTAAACATTCTGAATTTTAAGAAATTCACTGAATTTCGAAATAAAAGTAAGTACTGTAACAGGGTTTAATTGTACTGATTGGTTAAAAAANTTTTAAGAAATTCACTGAATTTCGAAATAAAAGTAAGTACTGTAACAGGGTTTAATTGTACTGATTGGTTAAAAAAACTATCCTAAATCATTCACGTTAGCAACATCGTCACCTCAAACACTTAAGAGACTACTTCTCTGTTTTCATNAAAAAACTATCCTAAATCATTCACGTTAGCAACATCGTCACCTCAAACACTTAAGAGACTACTTCTCTGTTTTCATGGCGCGATCTTCTTTCGTAACATTATTGGGGAATTTCGAAGTAATGCCACACATTTTATTTGTGTTTGCTTTGTATTTGTATAAGTATTCAGTTATCTCTATGTAAGAGCGCAGATTTCGAATTAGAAACTTTTTGATATACTTACAATATTGAAAATTTTATTTCAATTACTACACTTAGGTCTAACTTCATTTGTGTATATTTTAATGTAACTTGTACTGCCAGCATCCTAAATATGTTAATTAATGTTACCTAAAGGGAAAGTAGATATGTAGGCAGAGGGCGTGGGCTGTGAGAAGAGGTCTCAATAACAGCTTGAAATATTACATATTTGAGTTCCTTAAGAGAGAAGCAGATGCCATCCCTAGTCACGTGGATAGCGACTACTCACGAGCGATCCGAGGCCTAATTAATTATTTTAAGCCAGCTCCAGGCAATGCCTCGCCGTGACGCATATTTCCCTGACATTTGCTCCTAAATATGTGCCTTTCGCGAACTTTAAAAACAGAGATGCCTACGAGGAGATCAATGATGGAAACTGCACCACATAAATTTATAAGGGGGTTTGTATGAAGCATGTTTTCAGAAAGTTTGTTTTGTATTGGTGATGCTACTTGCTCTCTGAGATATACGGGTTGATTCATAGGGTTCGAGTTACCCCTTTGGCGCAGCCTTGGGTGTCGAGGGTTGAAACCTCGAGTGATGTTTTGTCTCCTTTTCTCTGCTCTATCATTCTCTGCATCCTTAATGGCGATGCGACGTCGGGGGTAATTTTGAAGGCTGATTGTACTATGTCTTACCAGGGTGGCTGTTGTCCTCTGCGGTGAGGTAGGGGTAGGAGGTGTCACTGCCCTCACCAGGGGGGAGGTGAGTCTGCGACTATATGTTAGCTGCCATGTAGGTGGTATCTCGAGGTGGTGGTCCCTCCTTCCGTTCCATTCCCCCACGAACGAGAAGGGGGGAAGCAATAATTACCAGCGATCGACTAAACAGCATTTACAAATAAACACAACAGTCAAGTTGTGGGTTAGAGAGCATGATTTCATTCGGCGTAAAACAGACACACCGTACCCAGAAAATTAGGGGCCTTAAGGGTGGGATCAAATACCAACGTTACTGGATATGTAAATATACTGACGATCCTGATAGTTAAGGATGTTAGGCATCGGACACGTAAGTACTCGAGATGCCTCTTGAGCGACGAACACCAGCTGTTTGTGACTCCTGCTGGGGTTGCTCTGGCGGCTGGTTGAGGTTAAGTCAGCTGGGTGGCCCTTCACGGGCTCCCGGCTGGGTCTCGTCGGCATGGCGGTCTCAGCTGGGCGGTCCTTCACGNCGTCGGCGCGACGAGTGCGGAGTGCTGCCCCTTCCTTTCCCCGCCACTGTGTACCCGTGTATACTTGCTGCCGGGGTGGCTGGCCTTGCGGCAATGCGCCTTGCGGGGCCACTAGGTTGCGGCGGGTTCCATCACCGCCCACTCGGGCACACAACATATGGACTCGTGTGCTATTCTCTCGTCGGGAGTGCTGGTTCGCGATGGCGGTGGGTATGACGGCGACATTTTAGAATGAAAGCAGTATGCAGCATGTGTCATTGGAAACAGAGACAAACTTATAGGCTGAGACTAACCAGTTTTAATATATTCTTTCATTTACCGAAGGGGTGGGGTGTCGTTATGTAAATAAAGAGCAAAATTCTTTTAACGGCATATCGACAGGATCATCATGTTCATCTCGTCCTAGATAAGTGTAATAATCAAAGCAAAACAGCCCACTTAAATGTTTTCAGAATACTGAACTCTTCAATCATAATTTCCTACCATGGAGTGTTCCCATGTAAAACTTGAAATTATGTGAAATACTGTTTGAGCAAGTGTTTTCTTAGCAAATAGTAGCTAACTTATTCAAAATTACTTCAGCTCGTCTGTTGTCGAGAGTTAATTTCCTATCCATTTCTGAAGTTCGTGATGTTCGAAACAGTGATATTGAAGAACACTTTATGTTTGAGGAAAGGAAGTCTGATTAAAAATTAATTTTAATTGGAGATTTTAAATATGAGCGATACCTCAGCTCATTCTCACTCCTGTCGCGGTGTTTAGAAACAAACTTTCTCCAGGCTTCAGTAGTCTCGCTAGAAGATGCTGCTGCTGGACCCGGCAGGTAGGAGGACATTCTGCACTTCAACTCTACAGCGCCAATTAGAAAGAATTTTTTTGTAGGGCTGAGTTATCACTCTTTTACAAAATTATTGAGAAAATTAATTCCAAAAGTCTTTTTCCTCCCTCAGAAGCTGTTCTTCATTATCACTGTTTTCGAATATACCACGAAGTTAAAAAATGTATGAGAACCGAATTGTCAACAGACAGGCTGGAATGGTAGAGCAAATAATTAGTTCGCATTAAAAAAATTAAACACCTGCACACACTGAACTTAACATTACCTCATGTAAATGCCTTAAAGGTTGCACGAAGAGGGCATTCAGCTGTAGAAAGGCTTGAATAAAGTGCCCAATGATCTGGATATATTGTAACGTGGATTTCTCTCATTAGTTATCAAACTCCCTAAAAAATGTGAAAGCGTATTAAAACAGTAGTTAAAAATCTATTTTCTAATTTTTAAAAATGTTTTTGTTAGTTAATATGTTTAGTGCTATTAATTAATTTTAATTCTGCTTGCACACCGCGGCGTAAAATGTGGTTTTAAACATTATAATGACATATGCTAAACTTTTATAATCTTTCCTTGAGTTTCGGCTTTATGAATAGACGTGGAACCAACAATGACATTAATTCTTTCTGTAGTTCTTAAACGATAACTTCTAAAATAAAAACGGCCAAACTAAATTTTTTTTTCAGTTGTCAGCTTTTTTTAGGCTGCTTTGCTGATGGAACGAAGTATGGAGTGAAGAAGAGCAAGAGAGTACACTTGAAATTTAGATTAATTTTTCTGTTTCCTTCAGTTTCATACTTGTTTCTCGTACCAAATCTGATAATTTTCAGCTTGTTTGGCGACACAATTTTTTACTAAGTTAGACCTCTCACTATCAGAGTCGTCGGGTAAAATTATAATAATGCTCATTCTGAATATGAAAGTCAATTGCATTTAGTTATATGGTAACTACTAAATATTTTACGCCAAATAACACTGGCGATAAACATTACGTCTCGTCAAGACATGCAACGTTCGTTTCTTCTGTAGCCTTAAAGGTGCTCTCAGGCCTCTTCCTCATCGGTTTTTTTAAAAGCACATCTTCGTTTCGGCATCGTAAATTAGTAATAACGCAAAAATCCACCCCAAATACGAGGATATGCTCAAACACAGACAATATTGCAATTCTCAATATGTGCTTACAGGGGAAAAATACACGAGTGTTAATAAAGACAAAAGAATCACGCAATATTCTCACAAGATATTACTTTTTTGCAGGAAGCAAACAAATATATTTTTAAAAAAATTGTTTTTTCTATTAATTGAAGAATTCGAGAACATTCATTATCGCAATGTGAGTTTCGAACCTTAGTTGCTTACTAAATGTATGCTATTGCTTGTCAGTTAAAGGTGGGAGCGCAATTCTTATCCGAAAGTTGTCTCTAATTTAGGCGGATTCACTAGTGGATGTCGTGCCAAGAAACGGAAAATCTTTTAAGTATAAATATGAATATGCAATAGAGTATTTTGGCATGACAACTGGCTAGAGAATATTAAAAATATTTGCCTACAAAAACAAAAATAATTTATACTAGCTGTGCCCGCAGCTCCGCTCGGGTGGACTAAAAAATTATTGTTTAAGTTTTTTAAAAAGTAAAGTGGAATTTTACTTAGTGTTAATTATGAGATAAATAATCATCAGACAAATGTTTTAAATTTAAACATACTTTTATTTTTTACATAATAATATTTTGCATGAAGTCATTCGTTGATTTTTTCTTTTTCTAATCTAAAAACATGTATTTTATCGCAGAACATCTTTGTACACAACATTTCTCGTTTTTTTATTGGGCGCAAGTCTGTAAGTTTTTAATGGGGAAACAACTGCTTGAATTTTACGTATTGATTTATTGAGAAATTAAACGGTAAAGACACTTATTAAAATTTCTCTGTTATAGATAGATAAATGTAACCACGGAGTTTTTTTTAATAGGTCTTTTTATTCTAAACAATTCTTTACTACATGAAATTGTTCCATATTTAACGGTTTAGGCAGCATATTGCAAGAGAGCGCGCTGGCGGCAAACTTTTTTCCGACTTGATTCATTATTATCGTCACTGTATATTCCTTATATTTCTTTATGTTACAAAATATATACTAAAACCTGGCCAGATAACATAGCTGTGAATAAAAAAAAAAACACGTAAATCGGATAAGTGTTTCTCGAGTGACAAGCGCACCAACAGACAGACATATAGATGTTGAGTTTTATAATATGTATAGATGTAAAGTTCTACCAAGTAGACTAGAGTGCACTGAGAAAAAAAAATGTCTGCAGGAATCATCTACACCCGCTATACTCAACCTGCGGCCCGCCGAGCTTTTGTGATTGGCCAACCTGGAGTTATCAAATTGCCAAGCATTTTAAATTGCGCGCTCATCAGAGAAACTATGGGCGCTATAAGTACATAAATCCCTACCGCGGTGCGCGCAGTGTTGGGATATAGCAATCTCTCTTATTATCTCGCACAACTCAGAGTTGCGGGTTGCGCGAGCGAGACAGCCAGCGGCGGGAATTCCCCTTTTGCTTTCACACTTCTGTACCTACGTCTTGCCTTATTTATCGTCAATTGTTTTAAATTTGTTTACACGACACACACAAATGATCAAAGTTCGCCTGGTAATTGCAGTTAATTGGTTTTGTTAAGTGTAAAATAGTTATTTTTCTATCAAAATAATGTCAGTAAAAGAAAAATATGTGATGAAAACAGATTGTTTCAAGACGAGTGGGAAACGGAATATTTTGTTGTTCCTAACAAAAACAATGCAGATACTTGTGTGATATGCCGAGAAAGTGTTATGTTAAAGAAATACAATATTTCTCGTCATTTTAACACAAAACACAAATCGTTCAACGAAACGTTTCCTTCTGGATCGTCTTTAAGAAGTGAGAAATTGAGTTTTTTTAAGAAGTCATTGCAACAACAGCAATATGTTATGTCCGTGGCATTATCACAAGACTCCGCGGTAACCATGGCATCATATCAAATTTGTTACATTCTTGGTAAGCATATGAAACCATTCACAGATGCAGAAATTGTAAAAGAATGCTTTATTAGTGGGGCCAATGCACTTTTTGATAAATTCAGCAACAAAATACAAATATTGTCTAATATAAAAAAACTACAGCTCTCCGATTCAACCTGTATAAGGCGTATTGAAGACATTTTAAAATTAATCTACGGTAACTTATTAGAAAACCTTACAAACTGCAAGTTTTTTAGCTTGGCTTTCGATTCCAGTACCGACGTTTCAGCAACATCGCAATGCTCGGTGTTTGTTAGATATTGTACAGAACATAATTTAATCTTTTAAGGGTTTTTTGAAATTTCTTCCAATGAAAGGTCAAACCTGAGGCACAGATTACCTTGATACTATTTGCAATTTTTTAGAGCAGAATAAAATTGATATACAAAAAATCGTGTGTGTTTGCATCGATGGCTTTCCTTCAATGACTGGATCCGAAAATGGATTTCTTACGTTGTTTATGAAAAAATATAATTTAACAAATTTAATTACATTTCATTGCATTACCCATCACGAAAACTTGGCGGCGCGTGTTGTAAATCCAGAAATTGAAGCTGCGATGAAGACGGTTATCAATATTGTTAATTACATACGAGCAAGAGAATTGAACCACAGAAAATTTGAAAGGCTTTTGGAAGAACTGGGAAGCGAGTATAATTATGTCCTTTTACATACCTCAGTGCGATGGCTTAGTAAAGGAAAAGTTTTAGGAAGGTTTTTTCTTTACGCCATGAAATAATACTGTTTTTAGAGCAAAATAATAAAGTGTACCCTGAGTTACTAAATGATGGATGGTGGTGTCTTTTAGCCTTTCTATGTGATATTACAGAAAAACTAAATAGCCTCAATCGGAGTTTACAAGGTGAAAATAACATAGTCTCACAGATGGCGAATAAAGTATTTGCTTTTGAGGAAAAGCTAAAACTTTATCATGAAGAACTACAGAACAAACAGCTGCACAATTTTCCAACTATAATTAAGATAACAGAGGACCGTATCGACATTTTTGAGGAAAACTGCTCTACAATTTAAAATTATACAACTGCACTATTAGATGAATTTCATAAAAGGTTTCAAGATCTAAGAAAAATTAAACAATGTTTGATGCTTGTAGAAAATCCATGGCATTTAGAAACAACCACTATCTCAGAGCTGGCTTCAATTTTGAATTGTAATTACCCAGAGTTGTTAGATGAATTCATCGATTTTAAAAACGACACCCACCTAGAAATTTTGTTTAAAGAAAAAAGGGAAAAAAAGGAGTATGTGGAATTTTGGAGCATTATTCCCCAAAAATATAAAAGCGTCCAAAGGAGTGCTCAAATCCTATTAACATTCTTTGGGTCGACATACGTGTGCGAATCGTCTTTTTCAAAAATGAAGTACACAAAGAATGTGTACAGAAACAAACTTACAGACTCTCATCTGGATGATGTGATAAGGTTAGCACGCAGCAACAAGCCAGATCTTGATAAAGTTTTGAAAAAGTGTTCACAGTATCAAAAATCGCATTAAAAAGGTTTAAATAAACTATCTTTGTTAAAGCCTACAATATTTATGTTTATAAAAAGTAAATACATGGTTAAATGTTGAAATTAAGTTTTTTTATTTACTTACACCTAAACAATTTTTACTTGCGGCCCGCGACACTATGACTGAACGGTATTTGTGGCCCCTATAAAAAAAAGGTTGAGTATGGCTGATCTACACTATTAAAATAAGGACAGCCATCTGATGAGAACAGAATTGTTTGTTGTATTCCTGCCTGTGTTTGAATTTGCTGCCATACACATGGTTTCTACAACAGAGTACTTCATTCCTACCACAAGAGATCTACCCGTGAGATCTCATGTTTCTTTTTTCTTTTGTTGAGAAGAATTTACTCGTCCATCGGCCAACCGAACCTCGTTACATATTGCTTAATGATGTGGCTCGCAACAAGCTTTGAGACACTTTTCGTAGCTCGCATCCTGGTTCGTGACGTGGTTCATGACATACTTTGAGAAGTATTTCGTAGCTCTCGTCACGGTTTGTGGCATTGTTCGCGACATACTTTGAGGGATGTTACGTAGCTCGCGTATTGGTTCGCGACATGACACGTGAGGCGCTTCTCATAATTTCTGGTACACTACTCGATTCGTGGAACGATCGCGGTGGGTGAGATGTTTTACGGATTTTTTGCGAATTTTTTTGCGAAGTTTTACGAAGTTTTCCATAAAGAGTTTAAGAATGAAAATGTGTATTATGCGACTTGTTTCGAGGTTGGATGTAATCATCTGTTGACATGGATGATTGGTATGGTCTGCTGGTCTTGCTGGTTGGTCTCTTTAATTGTTCTAGACAGTTTGGCAGAAGTTGGTCTCGACAGGAGTCTGTCTTGGGTGGTGTCATTATCGGGTAGAGTCACTCTCGGGTGGAGCCAGTCTTTGGTGGAGCCAGTCTTAGTTGAAGCTATTCTTGGGTGGAGCCATTCTTGGGTGGAGCAGGTCTTCGGTGGAGTCAGGCCTTGGCCAGTGTGGTTGGTCGGTGTGTTTGGCTGGTCTAGTTGGTTGGTTCGTCGTGACTGCTGGTACAGTATTCTGGTATGGCCGGCTAGTAATGACCAGTCTGTATGGTTGGTCATCTGGTCGGTCGGTTAGTCTGGTTACCTAGTTGAAGTGTAAGGGTAACATTAATATACATGATGCAGATTACTGGTTTGCAGATAACCCACATTGGCTACATCAAGTGGATAACCAGCATGTGCGGAGCCTTTATACTTGGTGTGGTCTTCTCGGTCATGGTGTCATAGGACCATACTTTTTTGAAGGGCCATTGAATGGTGCAGCTTATACAGACTTCGTAAATAATGTTTTGTATCAGCTGATCGAAGATGTCCCTCTCGCTCTGAGATGAACACTGTGGCTTCAACAGAATGGCTGCCCTGCTCACTTTCCACGCAGAGCTCGGCTAGTTGATGACATATTATTTCCCAGATGGTGGATTGGACGAATGGCTCCTGTAGCTTGGCCATCACGTTCTTCAGACTTGGCCCCAAATTGCTTCTTTTTTGTGGGGGATAATTAAAGACATCGTCTTCCACGTGCGTCAAACAACGAGGGTAGATATGAAAGACAGAATCAGAGCAGCATGTGGATCTCTCAGCATTGCCGAGGTCCGCCGAGCAACCGCGAACAGTTTAAGGAGAGCAGAGTCGTGTCTGACGCAGGGTGGTCGACATTTTGAACACCTATGAAGAGTGATGTGTGTGAATGGGTGTTCCCAGTTCACGGTGGTTCTCCAACACCACACCGGTATTTACAGTATACCCGACTACCTTTTGATTGTGTTTAAACTAGGTATGCACGCCAGAAAAATATGTTCTTTATTTATTTTAGACGATCTATCCATTGATACCTTATACACCAGTTCCCATTCCTATTTTAAATTTAAACGCCCCCCACCTTTTCTACTACCACTTCTTCCGGTATATTCTGAGGAACGGAATTACTACCAATCGATGCTTCATATAGGGTACAGTTATCAACATTTTTTTTTTGCTATCCCCCGGTGTCGTGTTGTTTCCGAGAAAAAAAAGGGGGGACACAGGTAGTGTGAATANACACACACACACACACACACACACACACACACACACACACACACACACACACACACACACACATATATATATACATATATATATATACATATATATATATATATATACAGGATGTAACTGAACTCTACCGACAAACTTCGGCATTTCTTAGTCACATTATTAAGTTATTGGTATTCAACACAAAGTTTCATAGAGCCAGCTTTCTTTTTAACAAGAACTACGGGAGAAGACCATGGTTTGACTGATGTTTCTATCATAACTAATTCCTCCATCTTTTTCAGGGTACATTCAACCTCTTTATGTGTCGTGTACCATGTAAGCGAAAGCTGCTATGGCTTTCCACAATAACATGATCAAGCCCGCGGGCCATACACTGTACGTTATGTACACTGAAGAGCCAAAAAAACTGGTATAGGCGTGCGTATGCAAATAACAGAGGTATGGAATCAATCAGAGTAACGCGATGTGGTCGGCAGCTAGATCGGTTACTGCTGCTACAATGGCAGGTTATCAAGATTTAAGTGAGTTTGAACGTGGTGTTATAGTCGGCGCACGAGAGATGGGACATAGCATCTCCGAGGTAGCAATAACATTTGGATGTTCGCGTACGACCAATTCACGAGTGTGCCGTGAATATCGGGAATCCGGTAAAACATCACATCTTCGACATCGCTGCGGCCGGAAAAAGATCGTGAAAGAACGGGACAAACGACGACTGACGAGAATCATTAAA
>NQII01003364.1:77146-127082 GCA_002778355.1 Clitarchus hookeri | reverse complement strand
TCTCTCTCTCTCTCTCTCTCTCTCTCTCTCTCTCTATATATATATATATATATATATATATATATGATGTTGCAAAATTGCATGTCAACACTTCTGGGAAACATTCCTCACATCTATCTCTCTCTCTCTCTCTCTCTCTCTCTCTCTCTCTATATATATATATATATATATAGAGAGAGAGAGAGAGAGAGAGCCACACACAGGGGAAATGGGCGGAATTCTACCGACAAACTTCGTGAAGTGATTCCTAATAGAGAACCAGGTGAGAAATATACAGGACACTATCTACCCAAACTGAATATTAAATTTTAAGGAAGATATAAGCCCTTGAAAATATAATTTTGAAACTTTATTTTTGCAAAATATCGGAAATTAAGTGAAATTGAATTACAATTATCCGAAAATTGCTTTATGTTTTCGGGATTTTCAAATAAAGAGGAAATTCTCCTTAATAACTCATACCATAATGAAAATAACAGGGGTGGCCATCCTCTTATTCTCTAATTACATACAACTATTTTTTACCGTGAGGAATTATGAACGCTTAATTTTGGTATATTGAGCAGTATAAACTAATGAACGAAAATGGTCCTCTTGTTGAAACTCTCTTGGACCCACCATTTTCATGTAAAACACATACAAATCTTTCGGTGGCAGCGATATAATTCCAAGTGCGTAGGCAGGACCAATACTTCCTGCAGGGAATTACATACTGACTGTCGCCAGAAACAAACAGGTAGCTCCAGTACCGCAGGCTTATTAATGTATGGTACATGTTGCTTACAGCAAGTGTTAGAAATGCCCTCCACTATCGTCTGTGCAATGGGCACAGCAGATTGCCGTAAAACGCATGTGGGTAGTATTACCCACGTGCTAGGCACTCTATCGCTAAAGCCGAATATTTGTGTGCGTTTTACACTAAAACGGTGGGTGGGTCCTCTCGGAAATTGCAACAAGAGAACGTTTTTTGTTAATTAGGCCATACTGTTTAATAAACAAGCATCAAACACTCAAAATTATTTGCGCTAAAAAAAAAGCCACATTAAGAGCAAGGTATCAATGAGTGTTTGCTCTTAAGTTGAAGATCCCGATAACATAAAACAATGTTCGGAGTACGGTAATTTAATCTCTTTTCGTTTCCGATGTTTCGGAACATTGCAGGGTGTCAGAGCCTGAAGTGGAGGAGTGCGTGTATGTTGGCAACGGATGATATTGCGGAGGATGAGTCACTTGACAAGTAGAGTGCGGATATGATTGGGAGTGCTGCGGAGAGTGAGTCACTTGACAAGTAGAGTGCGGATATGTATGGGAGTGCTGCGAAGGGTGAGTCACTTGACAAGTAGAGTGCGGATATGTATGGGAGTGCTTGGTGCGGTCCAGAACGTTCCGGACAAGAAAGACAGGTGATACTTGGATTGAATCAAGGTGACACTGAATGGACAAGTCATAAGGACTTGATTTTAAATATTGCAACTGTCACACAAAACATATAATTCTTAATTGTAATTCAATAGACATTGATAAACTGTTTGTAGAGACTGATTTAGCTATTTGACTGTGTTAATTTCTGTGAGCTGACGCACAATTGTGCAAATATTAGTTGTAAATAGCAAGTGATAGCCATTATTGTAGATACATTAAGCGTAAAGTATTTTCGGTATTGTGTATGGATAAATTAGGAATTTATTATTAGCTATTTAATTTAATTAAGTCCTTCATCCCTTAAAGAACCTGGCTATGCTCACAGACTTGGATGAATTATAACACTGGTTTCAAAAGTGGGATGGTGGCATTTTTTAAAATTATTGTTTTGTAAATATAAATAGCGTAATAGTGCTATACAGTAGTTATGCAGTGGGTTATTTATTAGTTGTATAAACTTGAACAATAGTAGCAGTAGACTGCAAACTTTAAAAATTTTCAATGTTAACGAAGAAATTGAAGAACTAAGTCGTCAAATAAGTGGTGTTAGGGAATCTGTAAATAGCGTAAATAATAATGTAAATAGTCGAAAACAGAGTGTTAGTGAACTAGTAGACAGGAAGATAGACAGTGTTAGCGAAGTGGTCGACGTACTGGACAAGAAAATATACAGTATTAACTCAAATGTGGATAGAAAACTAGTGTGAATGAAAATGTAGACCGAAAGATAGAAGGTTTTAGCGAGTTAGTAAATAATAAAGTGGACAGTGTGAATGAAAGGATGGACAGTGTTGAGTGTGAGACGGAACAGGAGGTAAGAGCCCTCAAGAAGGAATGGCAAGAATTCCTACAGCAGCAGGGAAGAAGACACGCAGCAGCTGAGGAGGAGGTGAGATTGACCATCACCGAGCCGATGAATGTGGGTAACGAGGTGAAAGTAGAGGTCGCCGTAAATACAGCCGTCACAGGAGAGGCATTAGAAGTTCTGCAGTGTGGGTATATTTCAGCTAGGGGTGGATAAAGGCATCACGATCAAGTCCGTCCCCTACGATGGACTGACACTTTACAGCGAATACCGGCACCAATTCGAGATCATCGCACCCCTGAATGGCTGGACTGCTGACGAGCAGTGGGCGTACTACCTCGTAGCTGTACTAAGGGGACCTGCACTGAAAAGTCGCACCCAGCGTCGAAGGGAGGGAGCCACTGAAGGAGCTATGGCAGGACATCACACGGCTGTCACGCCGGTTTATGGAAGGGTGCTCCTAGGAGGTAACATGATAACATCGCAGTTGGGGTCTGCGTCGACGCTATCACTGATGCAGAGGTGCAGCAAGCTGTACGCTTGAATACGTCTCACGCCATGCAGGATGACATTTCCCAAGCACTGGAGGTGGAGTCAGCAAGACAGACATCAGTGTCGCGACGTCCGTTTCGGGCATTGGTGCATAGCGGAGAAGAGGACGATAGCATCGGGAAGACATTGAAGCAGTTTCGGACTACCATGAGGGACATCGCTTCTAGGGTCCGCACTACAGAACCTCAGCGTCCCCCACCCAAAAGGCCTGAGTGTTGGTCATGTGAACGGTCAGGGCATTTGAGAGCCAATTGTCCTCAACGGCAGCAGTAACTAGGAAGCAGGCAACGAGAGGCACACGGGAGTACGATATAGTCGGGAAACTTGTAAGTACCGATATTGAGGGGCAAAGATCGGTGATTGCTGAAAGGTAGGACCCAATGTTCTTGCAGGTGCATTCGGGAAACAGGACTCGAGTGAAATATTGGTGGAAGGGAGCCTGCCGGGAGAAAGGCGTGTGCGGCCGGCCCCACCACAGTGGGGTGGTTGAGTCACCATGAAGTGGTTTCTGTTATTAGTTCGTCTGGCGGGTGCGATTACTGACAGCTACGTGGATTGGCCTCACTCCCAATCACCCTTCTGGAGGAGTCGGTGGCAGCGGGACATTGAATGAACTTTCTGGTAATCTACTCACTCGGCGCAACCTGACATGCGAAGAATATTCTGGACCAGGACGCCTTCTACTATAAATACCACCGCAGATTGAGGGCCGGCAGTTTTGCGAATAGCCATCTGGTGAAGTGCGGCAAATGGCTACCGGCAGACTGGGCCATCGGAGAAGAGGACCGGCGGCGTACGAGTGTGTTAGAGCCTGAGGTGGAGGAGTGCGCTCATGGTGGCGACGGTCGAGACTACGGAGGGCGAGTTACTTAAAAAGTAGAGTACGGATGTGTATGGCAGCGCTCGGGACGGTCCCGATGTTTCAGACAAGAGATACGGGCGATACCTGGGTTGAATCAAGGTGGACTGAATGGACGAGTGATAAGAATATGACTCTACATACTGGAGCTGTCATATCAAATGTATAATTTTTAATAGTGATTTATTAGACTTTGGTAAACTGTTTGTAGAGACTGATTTTGTTATTTGATTGTATTAATTTCTGTTTGATGACGGACGATTACGCAAATTTTAGTTGTAAATAGCATGTGATAGCGATTATTGTAGATATATTAAGTATATAGTATTTTTTAGATTGTTATGAATAAATTAGGAAATAATTATTTAATTGGCTCTTTTATTTAATTAAGACCTCCATCCCTTAAAGAACCTGGTTATGCCGTAAGGCCTGGATAAATTGTGTGTGGGTGTGTGAGTGCACATACACGTGCTATTGTGCATAAAATTCCTTAATTTAATACTTTTATCTTTATCTTTATTGTATGTTCTCACTATCGGCAAACCTATTGTCTGCAATGATAACGGGGAAAGAAACTGGCGAAATAATATTTTCCTCTATCTTTGAATGAAAAACATAAATTTTTTTTTTTAAATTTCTTTATTTTTACATTTAGAATTTTACTGTTTTCGATGCAGTTAGTTGTGTAGTATGAGATACAATACAAAGAATAGCTTGGCGCTCCAAATGAATGATAGAATGAATGCATAAATGCAAAAGCGACTAATGTTCTCAACAGCCACCTACGTTACCTAATAAATCTCTTAATTGCGTACATCGTGTTCTCTTGAAGCTTGTATTTGCAGTTGGAACGTTTTCTTTTATAATTTTCCAACTACCATAAGCATATTTCATAATCTGGAGAGGTTATATTCCAGTTTTCCCGCCTAATATTATGATCGCGTATCTTTCACTTGAACTTCAGCCGTCATAAGTGGTGGCGCGAATAGTGGATGACGTCATTATGGTGATGTATACTGCGCACAGCAACAGTCATTTGTTCGCGCAAAGCATCCCGGGAGCGGTAGGACGCCATCTAAGTGTTTCGAGTGCGAGAATTTTGTGTCGTTATGGCGAAATATTCCATTTTATTCAAGGACGGTACATATTTATAGATGTGAATAAGTGGAACTGGACGCTACGGTGCGTTGTAAACATTTATCGTGTGCGGGTCTTGTTAATGTACAAAGTTACGGCGTGCGGAGAGTGAAGCGTAGTACTACAGCTACTTTACCTCTAACGGAAGGGGAGTTGGGAGTAGTTGGGCTACTCAGGGTAAACAAACTACTGTCGTGTTTACTTATAGCATATGTTGTTATTTTGTGTATACGTTTAGACTTCAGTCATAATCACCAGTAGTAATAAATATTTTGTTTACGATGTTGTATCGTTTATACTGTTGATAAATATTATGGGCCTAATATGGCTGGAGATAACGTGTTGTAATACCAACATTGGAAGTGTAATTTTTATAGCATTTAATTTACTTGGAAACTTATATCTCGATTACTCAGTTTTATCGGCTAGAAAACATTACTTAAATATTTTTTTTTTGCAATGGGCATAATATATATATATATGTGAGTAAAATTTTATTTATTTAAAAAAAAATCGAAAAGTCGGTTGCATACTGTGCGAATTATGTTTGTAGGCCTGAGTTGTAATACCTAATGTTTTTCGGCTTGTTTGGTGGTTTCGTTGTGCGTAGCGACTGTCGTTAGCCAGCTTGTGGTGTTAAACATTTCAATTTAAACTGGATTATATAGTAAATATTACTTTATTGGTATCCACAATAATACTATTTTTTTTTTTCATAATTATCCTTAAGATATATATCTAGGTATATTGAATGTCAATAGAACACATATTTTTGCGGTTTACACTTTTTTTTTTTTACCTAAACTTAACTTTTAATGTGTATACTGAGACAGCTTTACTGAAACTGTTTATATTAGTACAGACAGGTAGGAATGTTTGGATTTGTTTGGTAGAGGTCTATGGTTGGGAGCAATGCCTCAGAATCATAAGTCTTGGTGGAAAACTTAACTGTACATTGGAAATTCTTGAACTTTGGCACTAGTTGTCCAGTGTCCATTTGGGTACCCGTGTGGGACATGCTGGAACATAGGTAATTGTTTAGATCATTAATGTTTTTAAAATAATATTTGGGGGTGGAGGGGTGGTTTTTAAAATGGTATTTTTCGGCTGGTTTGCAGGATTATTCCCTTGTATGTATGTTTTTATATTCAGACTACATCCTAAAAATTCCAAAGTAAGGAGGACTATGGCAGTAAACGAAATTAGCTGGTCAAAAACATAACAGTGTTCTTCATAATAAAAAATAAAAAACCTGACACACTTTATCCTATACACAGAATAATTGTTTAGAAAACACTTTTGGACAGCGTTATACCTATTTTGCTGTAAAAACGTTTGCTCTTTACTGCACTAAGAGTTACAATATCATGAAACAATGTTAATAAGCATTAAATGCAATAAAGCACATAATGATTCACCCACTGTCTTGGTTAGGTTCTGTTAGACTAGGGTAGAATGCTGAAAGCATTTCTTATCATGTTATGCTAAACTAGCAGAACCTAACCTGAACAGTGTATGAATTACTGTTTTCCCAGTTTACACCAATCCAGGCATTAACACATTGCAACAATTTGTGCACTTTTAAAGGAAAGGTGTACTTGTAAAATCACCACTAACAATTAGGGATGCTTTATCATTTAAGGAGTGGTGAATAATACATATGTAACTATCAAATAACTTTACTTTTGGTGCTACGAGAACACTAGGCTCAAATTACACACCATATTTGTTGTTAGAACAACTTTGTGCAATAAAATGTTTTCAGGTCTGTAAGGGTAGAGAAACTAGAGAAGTAGAAAGGTACTAAGGGAGAGCCAAGCAGATTGCAGACTGCTCTTCAGAGGGAACTGGATGAGGAAGAAAAAGGAGAAATAAGGCAGAGATGGAGGTGGAATGCTTGAGGAGGAGGGTAGAAAAGTTGGAAACTGTAGCGAGGGAAAAGGCAGTGGTAGAATGCAGGAAGCAGTATATGGAGGTTTGCAGGGAAGGGAATAGTGGGGACTAGCAGGCATGGAAAGTCAGGCAGGACATATTAGGAGGGGAGAAAAGAGGGCTGGGCATAGTAAATGGGATTACAAGGGTGGAACAGAAGCTGACAGTTCGTAAGGGCCAGGGAGGAAGTATTGTTGACGTGATAATTATCCAGAGTAGCTGCTTTTCTGTAAAACCCCTCCCCGTGAAAAGTGGCATATTTCCACTCTACTAATTACGCAGAACACAAATATACTAGGGGCATTAACGTATGACTAATTTCGTAATATGTGTCCACCTAACCCCGCAATGAGTGAATCACTATTTCACATTTTTAAACTAACCTAGGATTGTAGGGTTTTAATCTAACCTAGGATTGTAGGGTGTTAATCTAACCTAAGAATGTAGTCTAATCTAGGATTGTAAATAACGGTAAAACACACCGGAAGTACATGAATCAACTCTAGGTAGGCGGCGGGTACAATTCCTCTGTCCTCTGCCAATTCAACTGTTGTACACCTTACCTCACTCGACGAAACTAGTAACACCCGCCACATAGGCGAATATTACACACAGAAGCACTCATTCTTGTACACTCAGTTTTTAAATCGGTCGGATTCAGACGTCACAACTCCTGGTCGCAACAGCACAACCACACTATCTCCCATTTGAACGGTAACTGAAATTCAATGCCGATGACGGCGCTCACAGCCAATAAGGTGACGGCACAATGCCGAAAATCATCGAAAATGATGGCCTCCGGCGTAAACAAAGCGGCGGGCTGCTCGTACTTTTAACTATTTTATTTGATACGTTCTACTTATTTTAACATTACTTCCTCCTAAATATGAGCAAGGGAAGCTGTGCAGAACCCATAAATGCTACTTTTATTTGTCTACGACGTTTTGTGCAGAAAAGCAGCTAAACTGGATAATTACCCAAATTATATTCTTTATGGATAATTTTCTACACTAATAACCTTTTTCAATCAGATATTTTAAAGTAGTTTCTTAAAAATAGACGTGTTAGCTTTTAAAGGCCGTTTTGGGTTGTAGTTAGCTTATTTATAAACATTGGTGCAGAAATGAATGAGTTCTTTTGTTATGTAGTCTCTTTGAACCTAAAATATTCTAATGTGCTTAATTATAATTAGAAATTTGTAAACACTGCCTTTTTATCTCATACACACTTTAAACTTAACCAAGATATCACATTTTCCCCATGAAGTTTATTAATTAGCCAGAGACTATCTACACCAGTTTGTTTCATGTAAGAAAGCAGTGGGAAACTACAACTGCAGACATCATCTGGTGATACACACTGTCATTACCCATTACTTCGTGACACCTTGATAGATTACTGGCCTTGTTTAGTGAATTAGAGTTTACAAGCAACGCACATTTGAATTTCTTACAAATTATATTTGCATTTTACTTTTGTTGCTGCCTAAAAACATACCATGTTGTACAGTACCCTGAACAATTTATCTACTGCATTTTGGTGGATCTTGCTTCTTACGTAATGCTGTTTCTTAACAGAATTTGTAGTAAGCTTGATCTGATTAATTACAGCTCAAAAATGAATGCCAGTGTAATCTGCAGTCACAGGTGAAATTTCACTGTCTTGTTTGTGGCATGTGCACCAATTGTAAACAGTCTGGTTTCAGTTGCAGCATTCTCATTAAATCTCCATTTATTTTCTCATAATTTAGTTCATTTGCGTTGTGCTTTTTTGGTTGACTAGTAGGGAAATTAAAATGCGTGGCATATTACAGAATAGTACTTACTGGCCACCAAGATGGCAACAGAACTGAGTTGGTATGAGGATATAAGAGAAAAAATCTATTGTTTGTTTACATTTCGATCTGACATTTATACTGGTAAATATTATGATTCCATTGCAATGTTTACATCTGACAATATATTTCTTGTTTGTTTACATTTTAAATGTTGGTAGAAATTTCATCACAATTTTATTTTAATCAACAGTCTCTAAATTCCTGAAATGTTAATTAATTGAATGTTTTAATGTCACAGATTGTGTAAATTCTGTTGTTAGTTTTTTGTGTTTTTTCGCCTTGTCAAACTAGGGCTTGCATAATGTTAATTTGCGAAGACACAGTGTTTATTAATCGGTTCACGTAGAAATTTAAATGAATGTTACAGATTGACTTTCCCTGATATTGTGCTAGCCGGTGGGATTGTTACTCTGTTGAAAGAGGTTAAAACGCTAGGCGTTGTTTTCATCAAGACACACTCGGGGTCGGGTCACATAAACACTGTTTGTAAGAGGTCATACACTATACTATATACCCTTTATAGGCTTAAGAATTTTCTACCACTTAAAGCCAAATTAACCTTGGTACAGTCGCTGATATTCCCTATTTTTGATTATTGCGACATGGTTAATAGAAACATCGTGCAAAATTTGACAGCTAAACTTCAACAAATTCTTGTGTTTGATTTTTGTTCAACCTAAAATCACGTGATCACTTGTCTCCTTACTTTGATAAACTAAATTGGTTACGTCTGGACGAACGACGTCAGCTCCACAGTCTCACACTAGCATACAAAATACTATCCTGGTATATTACAACGCCAGAATACTTACGTACTTGGCTGAAAACCTTGGGGGATGATCACACTATTAACACACATGCTAAAAATACACCTCGCTTAAATATTCCAGCTCACAAAACCCAGGTACATGCCAATTGTTACACCATCTCTGCGGCACGAGCATGGAATAATTTACCTGTAGAGGTGAGGAACTCGACAACACTAACTACTTTTAGGAGCTGTGCTGTCAAGTACATTAAGAACATGCCCCGATGATTCACACACGCATGCAGGCGTGTCATTATTCCGTAGCATTTTAATTTGTTTAGCTTTTTTTTTTCCCATTAACTATTTGTACAACCTAGCAACACATGTTTATGTATACATTCACTTTAATCAAAGTCTAATTTGTTGCTGTCGATTCGTCAATTTATTACAAGGAGTTGTACATAATTGGAAACCACAGACCATTTTTAGAGTTTAATCTATTTGAGCTATCATATTTCTGTTTTGCCTCCTGTTAATTTAAGCATTTAAGTATATTTGTCTTTCTCATTATGTTTACGCATGTGTACATTATGTTATTCCTGTTTAAGTGTAAGAGAAGGCATTGAAGCCTTAACCACGCCAGTATAAATAAAGTCGAAATAAATAAATAATTAAGTTTCCCTTATTACGAAATTATTTGTTCTTTGATTTGTTAAGGAAGAAGGGGGATGCCTTAAGCAAACCCAGGGAATCTCTCTTCAGACATGATAATGGTCAGACCTTTAAATTTTGTCTGATTAAAAATTTTATTTAATTTTGATTTGGACTGCCCATCATAATGGCAGGGTGATGGAAGTGAGTCATAGCGATTGCCTTAAATGTGCGCAGGCTGTAGAATTAGCCAAAAGCGCAAGATTATTTATTTTAGTGTCTGCAAGAAAGATGGTCAAGGGACGCTGGCACTACCAAGGTCGTAAGACTTGTCTACAGTAAGACTGTATGTGTGGTAGGAGCAAATGTTTCTACTTTATGTCAGTTTGTTTTGGAAATTGTAAAATTACTTCATTAAAGTATCTGAACCACAGAAACTTTAATTTTCAACTGTTTTCATAGACCCAGTGGTCTGAGAATTGAGTTTATTAATCTGAAAGCTAGCAGAAGGAAAATGAAACTTTATCAAATCAATTCATTCCAAGTAGAAAATGAACTGCTGCATAAACTTTTGCAGGGAGACTAATTTGTGTTATCCAAACTTTGACATTTCTTTCACTAAAACTAGTCTTGTAGTTTGTAGTTTTGAGAGAAAGAGAGAGAGATAAATATTCTTTTTATTGCTGTGAGAAAATTTTCACTACATGCATCCCATTCATAAGGAGTATAAAAGTTATTGGAAATCAATGAGTAATTCTGAGTATAGGCATTCACAAGGATGTAACGTAAGGTGTTCTAATTGCTTAAGTTCTCAGCATGTTAATAAATACCTCATGTTTAACCAGGGTACTTGTGTGTGCTTCATGTAGATGTTGAATTTACATTTTTTTTCAAAGGGTATATATATATATTGCTGTCTATCATTATGCTTAGTCACAGCTTATCTTCTCCACACAATCCAAAGAAAGGTAAATGTTTAAGTACTTACCTGTGATAGAGAATTACAAGTTTTACTGATTTCTGTTTTTTTCAAGGGGTTTATGTATGTACTCCATATTGATAATTGGTTAATAAGCCTTTCCGCACACTTAATTTGTAATGGCATTGCTATCCCCAAAGAGAGAGCAAAGAACACCGTATACCCAGGTTTCCCTGTACAACACGTACTTATCTTCTATACAAATAAGACACAAGCACATATTACTCTAAGTCGGCTCATTTCGTCTCTGGATCTGCCTTCTGTGTAATGTTCACGTGTAGCGTTCAGTAGTGTCTGGTATCAACATTGCAACCATCAAATACATGCAATAACCTCAGGAAAATGTAATCTCATTTCTGCAGCGAGCAATAGCAGGGTTGTCCCATATGAAAAGATTTTGTCATAGACGGACTATTTGTGCAGGTTACCGACTACCTGTAGCTAATTTTTACATTGCTGTTTGTAGTCAATTGTCACATTTATCATCATCTACATTTATTTATACATTTTCTTGGTGTCTTGTAGTTTACACAATGAGTCTACAGTCTTTTTTTGACCTGAAATCTTTGCGGGTGGTAATTTTCTCTGAGTTGTTAGAGTCTATCCAACAGTATGTAAAAGGAAGTGATGTTTAGTGTTTTGCAACTAATTCTGAAGGGAATTNGAGTTGTTAGAGTCTATCCAACAGTATGTAAAAGGAAGTGATGTTTAGTGTTTTGCAACTAATTCTGAAGGGAATTTGTACACCTCTACTAACCAGACAATTTTTTTTTTCAAATCTGAAACAGTTTATCGTAAGATAAATTTTTATAAACNTTGTACACCTCTACTAACCAGACAATTTTTTTTTTCAAATCTGAAACAGTTTATCGTAAGATAAATTTTTATAAACCACTCACATCAGTATTGGAGGCCATGAGTTAAGCATAGTGCCATTATCTAGTGTTATTTTGCACATTAGCATAATTTAACATTTGAGTCATGCACAACAACCTGTTTGAATACTTAAAATTTTGTTGTAGCATAACCAGCTAGATTAATTAAGTATAACTGTTTATTCCTTTTTAAAAATTACTGTCAGAAGTGGCTTTGTTAGTACACTGAATCTGTCTGTAGGAGGAATGACAAAGTTTTCCTGGCTCAGTTCAGTATTGGAGCTGCTCTCCAGATGGCAGAGTTAAAACTGTATCTGTAAACTGTTCTGAATTTATTTTTTTACTCAGTTTTTCATTGATGTATCAATTCAAAATATATTGTAACTTGTAATTCATGTAACAATTTGTCGTCTGCTCTGTGTGCAGTGCAATAAAACCTCCTTTTTTCACACTTCACAAGGGTCTATACTACTTTTGTCGCATTTCCCAGGACAGCTGGTAGGTCATTAACATAAATCCCAGTAAAACACTGTGTTTTATAACTTAGTACTAGACGTTACCCCGCTATTAGCCTGTATATCTGTAATTAATTCATTTTACATGAGATCAAAGGAAATATGAAAATTACCGGCAATTGCAAAATTAGGGGTGTAAAAAACAGGTTCTACTGTAGTAAAACTGCTGCTAAGTATGTTCAGACTAGGCTGTGGATAATTTGGTAATAGTTTTGATATGTTGCCTAAAAATGCCACTAACAACTCACTTCCCTCAAGGTCATGTAACAATTTTGATAACTGTTAGTCACAACTCTTTTGTATGCCTAGTTGTAATTTTGAGTTTTTACATGCAAGTGACTGCCATGATTTTAACTTCCAACGTTTAAAGCTCGGAAAGAAAAATGTTCTGTTAAGGTTCTGTCCTTGCGGAAACTCAACTCATTTATTAAGAAATGTATATTATGTAAGCTGTGTGGTGGCTTCCTGATAACTTTCAAACGTCTAAAATATTGATGTCCTCATATTTTGGTATTAATTCTCTTTATAACGGAGGTCAGGATCATTCATTCACTATGACACCTTGGATTTGAGGATAGTTGTGTAGGAAATGTTTTCTATGTATTCATGCACAGTAAGTTAGTGAATAAGTTACATGCATTATCAGTAGGGTTTTTTTTTAATTCTCCTTGAAATGTAAGTTACTAATGAACTATTATTTTGGACATAGGCTTTTGCAGATTGATCGCTTACTTAATTTATTCTGCAGAATTCTCTTTGTATTATCGGTGTATTTTTCGACAACAGTTAACTTCTTTTTCAGTGTTTTTGTGTAACTCTGGGTTTAGTTCCTCATGGGTGTATGTCTGGAATGAGAGTTAGTTCAATCACTCTAGTTCCGCTAACCAAACTCAAATTTTAAGTTGGCTCAGCAGATTAAAGCAAAGTGGGCAGAGTTAGATACATAGTTTTCAGTTAAGTCTTATGTTTTATGAACATAATAGTGCAGCAATTCTAAAAAAAACCCAAGCCAGGAAGACCAAAATAGCAAAAAACAACATGAAAATAGCAAAGCAGTCTTAAGAGGAAGTGAGTACAGTAAAAATAAAGTAAAATAGTANATAGCAAAAAACAACATGAAAATAGCAAAGCAGTCTTAAGAGGAAGTGAGTACAGTAAAAATAAAGTAAAATAGTAAGGAAAAGGTTTGTACAGAAATAATAACATTGAAACAGAAGACGTTAGTCATGCAAGTCATATGTGGGCACTGCACTTACTGATGCCTGCTTCTGCAATATTTTGGAATTATGTAAGGGTGTTGTGTAACAGACATAGAGTCAAGTTAGAGGAGTGTGTAGAGAAGGTATTCTTTCAGATATATGTANTGTAAGGGTGTTGTGTAACAGACATAGAGTCAAGTTAGAGGAGTGTGTAGAGAAGGTATTCTTTCAGATATATGTAAGCTGTGAACTGGAATAAGTGGTTCATTGACAATATTTCTTGAGGTTCATCAGAAGACAGGAATGCAACAAGTGTTGCAGAGGTGGCTCATGAAACAAAACTCTCAGGAGATAATGGGTTAATGAGGTGATTAGCATATGTGGTCACATGAGGGAAATTATGAGAAAACAAAACCACTGTTACAGTGTAGATTCAAACAGGCAGGGACATGCGTGTAGAGGAAACTACCTATCAGAAGGTTGAGAGGTGTGTTCAAAGAGGAGGGACACCTGCCCTTGGCTGCCAGCTGTGTGGCTGTAGAAGGAACAGTGCACTTCTGGGGTAAAAAAGAACGCTGGACCAGGAATTGAACCAGGGTTCTCCTGAATGTGAGTCCAGTTTTAACCACAGCGACACACCACTGTGTGTGAAACAAACACAGTGGTAACATAAATGTTGTCCAAGTGACACTTTAACTACAACTTTACCTCGCAGGGAACTCCAAAATGAATCTATCCCAACAGTCTGTACATAATTGTCTACGTCCTGTTGGAATTCTGAATATTGTATTCATATATTCGGTTAGTACCTTATTTGCAACTGATGGTTCTTGGCAGTTTGAATCTACTTCATGCTTTGTAACTTTGATATGTAATATTTAGGTATTAACTGATACTTTGTCCAGGGTTAGAGATACTGGGTGATTACTAGAAAGATGGGAAGTCTGCGTTGCCACAAGATTGATGCTGCTTTGCAAAGCATAATGACTAATTGAGCAATGCTGTAAGTCACATTGGAGCTAACTAGATGGTAGAAGTGTGCAAGTTCTTAGAGTGCCAAATTGTAACTCCAGGAAATCTTATCTTATGACGTGAGTGTTGGCATGTATGTAGTTTTTGCATTTGAATTGTGGGTTACTGAAGCACATATGTGTAAGTATGAATTTGAACTTGCTTTATTTTTTAACATTTTGTGAAATGTGTTTTTTTTCACCTTTACAAGGCTCTACAATGTGATCTTTTTAGCTTGTGTTGTTTGCAGGCGTGACTTGAGTGCGTGAACACCTTGCAGAAAGATGATGAGCAGTGTGCCTGTGGTGAAGCCGGCAATGCCCGCCGGTAATCCACAGCCCCCCAAAGTGATGTCCGGAGCGCCCTCGGCAGCGCAGATGATAGGTGGTCCTCAGGCGCCCATCGTGGGGCCCCCAAAGGTCCTGACAAGCCCCGCCAAACCGGTGGCCACGCCTAACGCCAACCACACGGCGGCGCTGCCACTAAGCCTGGTGCAGGAGCACAAGGTGAACGCCAGTGCAGTACCTGTTCAGATGCCCCCAGCACCGCGCACGCCAGAGAAGAAGGATACGCAGGCGCCGAAACCCACGTCCAATGGTGTGGAGGGTCCACAGAGTCGCCAGGCACCTGTGCCAGAACCCAAAAAGCCGGAGGAAGGAGCGGCCCCCGCCGCCGTGGTGAACCACGCCCCTGAGGCCCCGCAACTGGCCTCAGCACCTGCCCCGGCACCCAGCGGGCCGCCCCCAGCCAGTGCCCCTCTGCCAGTGTCTGCCCCAGTGTTGCAGCTCAACCCTCCTGCATCAGGTAGGCCTGGCACTTGCTACTCCGCACTACGTGGGCTTAACTTAACCACCACTTATGAAACAGCTCGTAGGATTGCTTGGGTGGTTTTCTGCATGTTGGAAGTAACTGCTTTCAAGTTGAAAAACATTTTGAATGTCTGAATGGTGCTCATTTACTTAAAATTTACATGTGGTTGGGGATTGAACGGTTAACAAAACAATTTCTGCAAGAGCAGTATACATTGTATTTTTAATANACAAAACAATTTCTGCAAGAGCAGTATACATTGTATTTTTAATATTAACACGATTGTGTGTAATTTTTATAAGTTTCTTTATTCCCAGGTACAATTTGTGGAATGTTACCACATTTTTTTTATATTTTTTTTGGTTAATAATATAATAAACCAAATCACTTAACTTGAGCTTTTCAAATTGTGTTATATAGGTCTTATTAGGGCTGTTCTGTTTGCAACATTTCATAGAAAGCCTTAGATTTCAGTTTATGCAATCTGTGCTCTACCTTCAAGTCATATTTGTCTGCACCGTTAGCACTGCGAGAGAGTCTGTAAGCAAATTTAATCAGAACATGCATCTGTTGCAGGTGTCTTGAAAAAAATAATATTTCTATTTCACACCAAGTGATACATTGTTTTCGTTATTTTTGGCCTACCATAGTCTATACATTGAATAATGACTAGGTAAATATTGGCATACGCTTTTATTCCTGGTGTAGTGTAATTGCACACATTGTATTCTTTAAATAAATTGGCTGACATTTTGTTTGTAGCCATTGTAAGTTTTTGATTATTTCCTCCACGTTTATCTTTAAGAGACTGTCCTGTATGTGTGTTTTCTTACTTACATTATGAAAAACATGGAATTTCAAAACTCCCAAGATTGATAGAAAGGCATTGGCATTTACCTGTTCTGGGAGTAAATTCTTTTCATGCTAGCCCAATTCAAAATTTGACCTTGAATATCTCAAAAAGTGTCTCTTCAAAAATTTTCAAAACATTCACACTTAAACTTGTATTTTTCAGCATTGTTTGTACAAAGTTTTACCATGGAATCATATATTTTTCAATCTTACATATTAGCATGCTGTTGTGAATATCCATTATATAGATTTTGAGATTTCTTTACACGTATTTTTAATTTTGACTAAACAGATTCACTGGGTATGATAGAAGACTCTATTGGGAAAGAAAGCATGGCTTTTTTCCATTTGTTGTACTGTATTAAATGGTTTTTATATTTTAATTGCTTTGCTATGTGTGTATGACCAGAACAGAAAATTTAAAATTGTGGAAATTGCCCTGAAATTATGGTACATTTCACTAATATAATTTCTATAGGTACTAAACATATTATAACTCTTCAGTCACTTACATTGTGAACGTGTTAAAAAATCATCCACTCACCACTTAGTTTATGTCGTTAACAGGACTCAATTTGGACTGACTTGTTAATTGGTTACTGCTGCATTACCAAGTTATTTCAAGGTCAAACACACCTGCTGTGTACTGTATTAGCTTGAATGGCTTTGTTTATTTTAAGTGATAATAGCCATTTCTGGTTATTGGTTTTTAACACTAAGGGCTGTATCTAGTGGTTAGGGTAATCTGCTACGACAAATTTTGCCTTTGGAGCTAAGAACCAGGGTTTACAGATAGTGTGGGGTGTGAGGCCGAGAGTGGGGNGGGGGGTGCTCGTTTCCCCTCATTTGCGTTAGTGATCTCGGAGCAAGCCAACAGTTAATAATGCCTGCTGTCGCAGCCACTACATTCCAGGAGGTTCTTATGAGTCATGAGTGGCGACTCCCTCAGCCTAACTGCTGTCTGTTCCTCACTGCACATTTTTTCTTCTATACTCCCTCTACATAGAAGACTGCCGTTGAATAAATTTATTTTGGATTTAATTTAATATTATGTACATTTTTATTGTTAAAGTGCTGCTCTAAATAAATCTGTACGACTAATATAAACTAGACGAGACTTAAAAAATTAAAAATGTTGTATGCAAAATTAACTTTTAGGAGTTCCAGTTGCTTTGTATTTCCCCTTATACTTAACTGAAGAAGAAGCACGTGTGTACATGAGTTAAGATACATTTGCCTGACCATGATACTAAATCAGTACATTTTACAGTGGTGGCTATCCCAGAAATAACACTTGTACACAAGCAGGAATGGTCAATCCTTTGTTTTGTTTAATCTTCTCGAATTTCTGATCTAAAATTTCACTGCACAGTTTTCTAGCAATGATCAACAGATTATGTAACATTTGTACTTAGATTTGAAACTTAAACAGGAGAATAAAAACGTGACATAACTATCAATTTTACACTCCATCACGAAGTATAACGTAAACAAAGGGATGCAAGTAGCGGACTTAACAGTTATAAAACCGTGTTTGTAAAACAGAACCACATTATACAGTATTATTACAAATGATCTTTCCTATTACAAAAATTAATAACCCATGTTTTATAACACACAGATACATGAAAGTGATCTGAATGGAAAGGGAAATTCAAAAAGTTTTAGTGGTTGGTACAGCTGTCGCTTAGTTATTGAGCAGAGAAAATGGCTGCGAATGAAGACAGGAAGGTTTTTTGTGTGCTGGATTTTCACGCCTGCAAGTCTGTTATCACTGTGCAACGTAACTTTAGAAGGGAGTTTGGTGAATGTGCACTCTTCAGGCCCAGTATCCATAAGTGGTACACTGACTTTAAAGCAAGATGATGCATCTGTAAGCGAAAGTCAACTGGCCGTCCACCAGTAAGCGAGGCAACTGTGAAGCGTGTGAGAGAGAGTTTTGTGCAAAGTCCACAGAATTCCACCACAACAGCCAGCAGAGAATTGGATATTCCGCGACCGTGTAGAAGATTTTACGGAAACGTTTGCTGTTCCATCCTTACTGTCTGCAATTGTGGCAGGCCCTGAAACCAGATGACGAAGCCAAGTGATTGTCTTTCTGCGAGGACATGCAAATCGCAATGGAAATTGATGGTTTCAGGGAATCACTGGAATCCACTGGCGCGACTCCCCCAAGCTGAATGTTTTTGTGCTATCAGCCATGAAAAGGTGTACGACCCCCTTTCTTTTTCGACAAGAATACAATCATGGGTATTTGGAACCTTCAAATGTTACAGATATGGCTTCTTACAAAATTAAAACAGTATACAAAGGTTTTATTTTTAAGGATGATGGGGCACCACCCCATTTCGACTTGGGTGTCAGATGTGAACTCAATAGGTGACTACAGATTGATTGGGCATGCTGGCTGTGACGATAATGAACTTTTGCGTTGGCCTCCACGTTCCCCCAATCTCGCACCCTGTGCCTTTTTTGTGTGGGGTTTTGTGAAACACGCGTATCTGTCACCTTTACCACCAACCATCCAGGATTTTCGTGTTCGCATCACAGAGGCCATTGCATTAGTGGATTGTCCAATGTTACAACATGTATGGCAGGAATTGGACTACAGACTTGATGTGTGTCGTGTGACAAAGGGCGCTCACATTGAGCACGTGTGTTTTAATGTAAACCAAATTAAAAAAAAAAATAACTTTTTGAATTTCCATTGATACCACTTTCATGTATCTGAATGTTGTTGAATGTTATAAAACGTGAATTATTCATATTTGTAATCAGAAAGATCATTTGTAATAACACTCTATGTAGTGATATAAATAATTTGATATGTGAGTGTGTTTGACGATACGTTTCAAGAAGCTTCATGTTACCTACAACTGTGCATTTGTTTCCTCTATTTCAAATTTAAATAGTAACAAAGAAAAATCTATTTTTCCGTTCAGTAAATTTTTGCGAGTAAAGGCGGTACATGAATAACTTTTAATTATTTTCATTTCCGACAAGAAGAGATTTAGGCAAAAATTGTAACTTGTTCATTTACAAGCCAAGCGTGATGGTACTATTATTTGAGTCATCCAGCCGCAAAACTCAGCAAATCCACTTTTGTTTGCTAATGGGTTTTGCCGCCATTTCAACCTCTACTTTCTTTTGGCCACCAAAGGCTTGAAATAAGTGCAAAAATGCTCCCATCAGATGCAAAATTGACAATAAATGTCTTGCAGTTGCAGAACTTGGTCGGCAACATACAGACACACACACACACACACACACAACTAAGTAATTTCATTTCTGGTAAGTACCAAGATCGTATTCATGGGCAGGATGAAATGAAATATCCCATGGAACTATCCAAAGTGCAGGTCTGCAAGAAATACATAAAACAGCAGTGGAGGTCTAAGGAGTTATCATCTCGACTACTCCTCTTCCAGCGCCATCAGAATCTCGTTGTATTGTCATCTTTACGTTGCTCTGCTACGCTGAGGGCCTCTTGTGCTAGTCATTACCAAGCAGATACTCAGTGCACAAATTTCTTCAGTTTTGTTATCTACATACACAGAAATTGAACGCTGTGACCATGTACATTTATTATACCAATTTGTTCACAAAAGTGTGGGTGTGGGCTTTGCTTCAGTGCTTTTAAAATGTACCAATTATTGATAAATAAGTGAAATTTAGGAATAGAATCGAATTGCTTGTTTTTAAATTTTTTTTTGCTGGTTCATGTTACAAAATATTAAATGACAGTTTCTTGTCCCATAAAAAATGCAGATGCTGTAGATAGTATAGTTTAAAAAAAAAAAGGTGAGAGCATACTAAACTGTATGTTTTCAGTGCTTTGGGAAGGGTAGATATAAGCAAAAAAGTATATACAGTATTGTAATAGTTTTTGATTTTGAAACTAAAAGCTATCCTGTAACTCCAGAGAGAAAAACTAAATTCTTTACTCTTTTAACTATTATGTAAACAGTGAGAAGTTTGTTTTGCATTTTGTGGTCCTCTTGTCATGAGGTTTATTTAGTACAGTGTTAGTGTATTTTTGGTTCCTAATATTCTTTATTGTGGGAATAGGCTGCTAGGCTACTAGTATTATAAAAAGGGGACAATACACAAGTACTCAAGGTGGTAGTCGTTGATAGACACACATGTATACACAGTTGGACAAAATGCATCTTAGGCCAGTTTCATCAGGTGGCACGTAGTGGCACATTGCCTGTGTCACCACTCAGCGCCTGATGAAGCTGTCCAAACCGTCAAGGTATCACAGCTGTGCATCCACGTGGAATATGTGTTTGTCCGACTTTCGTGTGTGTGCGTGCGCGCGCGCGCGTGTGTCAATCCATGAGTACCATCGTGTGAGTACTTATGTGTTCTGTCTCCTTTTTTATAATTTTTTTGAATAATAATTAGGGTAGCTAATGAAACAGTGCTTAGAGCAGTGGCGGCTTGCAGTGGATCGTTTGACACAATGCTTCACCTGAATTTTATAATTAGTATTTATTTACTGTGTTATTATTTTATCTGTCCTATCCATTATTTAACACCATTCCTCTAAGTTTTGCGACAAAAAAAGTTCTTGCACCATTCTTCTATTGAGGCACTGAACACCACTATGATGCACAGCTACAGGACTGTTGATGCTCTAGCAGTTTCACCTCAGAAATGCAGGTCAGGAAATCAAGAACGTGGTGATATAGACAGTTGTGGAATGGGGGTGTGTTTGGAAACTGCACGTGTTTGCCTTTCCGCTGACGCGCTGTGGCAGCTCTCATTGTTTCGCTTCAGTAGTAGAATGCTACCGAAAGTTTTTCCGAGCCCGGGCGAAGAAGCAACATCTGTCCACGTCCAGAGTTGTCAATTTAGTGATTTTCTCACTAGATCTGGTGATTTCAAAAGATGGTCTGGTAGCCAAATGTAATTTTTGTGACAAGTTGAAAAATGAGTGATTTCTGTAACAAATCTGATGGCATATCTGGTTATTTGAAGGAAGACTGAAGATTTTTTTCTGTTACCAAATTATTTCACTTTTTGTGTCTTCAGGATTGTTCATTTCCCTGGAATATATGATGTACACCTGGAGAGAGCATGTGTTTATGTTAAGACAATTATTATATACATGTTTTATTGCATTTGATTATCTCTGTATGTAATCGTGTGGGCTGTCTCTTGCGGGGAAAACAATATTGTTTGGCTCAGTCGTAAGCAAAGTTTTGAGAACATCAACACTGGAAAAGTTCTTCAAGTATTTATACAGCTTGAGAGTACCATGTGTTTGTAGGTATGTATGTATAGAGATTACTGTATAAAATATTTTTATTTTATATATGTGTGTGTACCTACACACACACAGAGAGACAGACATACAATCTGGAGGGAAGTAAATGCAAGAAGCAATAATAAATAATATTTAAATATGGAAAAATCAAATATTTTATACATTTGGCCTAAATGTAATTTGGAATAGTCTTAATATTACAATCTGGTAATTTTTGTATGCTGATTTTGCTCAAAAAAGTTGACAAAGACTAGAGACACAAATATTTCAGCGGTGTAAAAGATCTTAAATAAAAGAATTCCTGTATTTTTGTCAGTGTTCTCTGTATGCATTGATATGTAACAATGACACTAGCACAAGGCCGAACATTTTAAAGTTTTATGACGATCAACCTTGACAAAAGTTTGGCATGAAATTATTCCCCAACATATCAGAAAATGTCTGAGATATGGAAAAAATTACAATTTATTATTTAGTTGCAGACATTTTCGTCCCATATAATTTTTTAAGATCCGTAATTTTTGAGATATTACGTGAAATACAATTTAATGAAGATTGACTGGAATATGGCAATTTTCTAGGTTGAGAAACACCAACGTGTTATTCTAAATATGAGTAGTTGTTTTTAGTTAATGGTATTGACCTTGTGAGGTCAGTTAAACTCATAGACTAGTTATTTATTGTGTGTTTGTGCATGTAGGGCTATGTGTGTATACATAAAAGTTCATGATATGACATAATTTTTGAAAGATAACTATCAGTTTTATCACAATTCATAGAAATTTTCAGTTTCAGACTCCTACTAGCAGCAACACCTTTTTAACCCAGTGAACTCCAAATTCTATTCCCACCCTTTGCTCATTGCGTTTCGCCTACTTTCAGGTTCATGAGCCGCCACTGGTTGAGAGTTTTGAGAATTGATGTTTTTTGAAGTGTGAAGTGTCAATAAATTTTTGAAATTATTCATATTTGAAGTGGAGATGTGTGATGTGATGTGATGTGATGTGATGTGTCTTAGTGGGGCAGCAGAATCTGCCAAAGGTAGGCCAGACTGTGCCTGCTGCAACTGGGGCCCAGCCCCCCTGCACGGCAGCCTCAGGACCAGCAGATGCCAAGCTGCCCACGTTGCCGGCCCCCGAGCTCCATCAGCCGCCACACAAGCCTGTCCTCGAGGTGAAGCGCACCATCGAACCCCCGCCCAAGCCCGAGTTCAAGGTTGCCACGCCCCCACGCAATAACAAGAGGAAACGAGATGTCAAGGTGTGTGTCACTCACTGCCCCATGCTGCACATCACACTGTTTTTTTGTGATTTCAGTATTGGTTTCTGCCAAACTCACGTTCCATGTAAATTTCAATGTAGTTTGATGCCACATGCTTTCCTTTTCCCATTCTCTGTTATCTCAACACTTAGAAGTGCAATATACGTTACATTCAATTTCAGTTAACTTTGTGAAAACTGCAGAGAATGTGTAGTCATCATCATCATCCACTGCTTTTTCCAACTCTCGGCCAGATCAGCATAGTGAAACATCTCCATCTCTTTGTCTCTGTCCAGCACTTCCTCTTTGATAGTACTTAAGTCTTTCTCCCCTCGTGTACTTCTACTATTATCTGTTGTACCCATTCCTTGGTCTTCCCTGGGACCTTCTCTCAGTGTATTTAATTTCCATTATTTGTCTGGACAGCCTCTCTTATTTACTCTCATTCTCTGTACATGTCCATACCACTTCATTCTAGCTTTTACAACACACTCATAAACCTCATGCTAATCGCTATTATTTTTCATACATCTTTTTGATCCATTGTCCATGTTTCCGTTACATACTGTATTTCTGTGATTATAAGCGGTATGCACATTTTTTGCCAAACTTTAAAGAACCAGGGTGCAGGCTATATTGGAGGAAACTTCATTTGGTGTTCACAAGTGAAGTTAAAATTTGTGTAAACAAAAAAAAAATAACGCAGCCAAGCTACATTATTATTACAAGCAATTGATTTATATTGAATAGATACTATATAAACAGTAATTTTGGCCTATTCCCCTGCATTTATAAACAATACAATACTTCACCGAAAATAACTCGTAACCAGTGTAGTTATTTAAACTGTGGATGGTATTTTCCTTTAATATAAACACTTACAAAAAAAAAAATTCACAAGAAGAAAGACAATTTCAAAATAAAAACAGTAAAAATACCAACATGCATACCGAGCGGAGTAGCGCAGTGGTAGCTCAACTCTCATTCGGGAGGACCCGGGTGTGATTCCTGGTCCGGCCATCCTGATTTCGGTTTTCCATGGTTTCCCAAAAACATCTCAGGCCATTACTGGGATGGGTCGTTAACAAAGGCCATAGCCTATGCCTTCCCCAATCCCTCTTCCCTGAGCAACGTGCTTCATCTTTACTGACCTTGCTGTCAATGAGACATTAAGCCCAGTTACCTGACTACCTACCTACCTACCAACATGCATGATGTCCTTGAAACTGCGTCTGGAATAACTTTTTTTTTAATAGGTCCCTTTGTTTCCACTAATACCGCACCATTTTTCGTCAACATCAAATTCTCTAGCCACCACTCTATTGCCACGTTGGTCTGTAAACACAATTGTACGTAACTTAAATCCAGCTGTGGAACTGGACCTGTGTCTCCCCGTGTCTTTGACTTGAAAACAGCACTACAGCATCATGTACTGTTGGAGGGAAATGCAAGTGTTCAGCTCACAACAGAATATACCAACTCACTGAGGTTGCAGGACAGTGGCAACAGTGCGAGCAAATACAGTATTCGGTGCGAGGTAACTGGACCTGGCAACAGTGCACGCTGCCTGGCAGTCTGCCCATGCCTGTTAACTTTCAGTGACTTTGCTGCAGACCAGATACGATATGTACAAAGCAAGTGCCTAGCCCAAGCAACAAGTGGAAGTTTTATTGCATGCTGAAGTTGGTCATTTTAAACATCTGTGCGAAATTATGCTATCTAACATTAAAAATTTAACTTAAATTTAAAGTTTTTTTAAAATCTAGATAGTATTAAAGAGTGAGGCAAATGTAAAAAAAAACATTTTGGGTTGTGGTTTAAAATCGGTAGGTGGCTTACAATCACGGAAATACTGCATGTGACCATCGGCACTTGTACAACACCTATTTACGCTTCAGTGACATCTCTTTTCTTCCACACCAGATCTTTCTGAATGTGTAGTTCGTAATACATATTGTGGCAAACACAATATAACTGGGTTGAATTCAGACAACATATTAATTATTATGTTGCCATCAGTTTTCATGAAGGCCTCTGCAGGATGATATTACTTCAGCATTACACATATTAAAAATGTGCTTAGCCAGATGGACAAACTGCGTGCAGTGCAGAAAATTAGATTATCACGACAATCATAGCTATCACAATGTTTAGTTTGCAGTTAAGTGCTCTCATCACCGTCTGCCACTCTTTTTTCCACTTCTTTATGTATTTGTTGTACATTTTTCATCCTATGCCATGATGTGATAGCAGCTCTTGCTTTACGATTATTTTTTGTACTGTTGCAATTACACAATTTATGTGCTTCTCAGATGCACCTTTTTCGTGACTTTTTTTAATTGATATAGTCTTACAATCGATGGTATCTTACAATTGATGGCATCTTACATTCGCTAGCAAATTCAACAAATGTCAGTTTTTAAAAATTAAGTGGTTTTAATCCCACATGGCTTTGAATACGTATATTTTTATACTGGGAATACGAAATTCACCAGAAGAAGCAATATACTTGTAAAAAATATTTTTTGCTGAAATGTAAACAAAATGTTTGACCACAGATGGACAGGTTTTACAGCACAATGTTGTAAAAAATAGTGGACACTGGAAAGTTCTAGCTGTTACACCCAGTGGCAGTGCGTGAGGCCGTGTTCTCGTGCTCTAGCACTAACCATATTTTCATTCATTTTAAAGAATATTTTATTCAATGGAAGTTTTAAATATGAAGTATTGTTGACTCGAAGTTGATTCTATTCTCCATTAACAATGCAATATTACTTGGTTAGAGCTCAATTGTTTCTGCCAGAGATGATTATTTGCAAGTTTTTAGAATCACGCACACCGCCTCGTTAATAATGCAGTTTTCCGACAATTTTGAAATGGCTTTAAAGATAAGCATTGTGCACAAATCTCCATTCCGTCCTAATAGGTCCAACCTTTCGTTATGAACACGAAACTTTGTTGCTTTTTCTCCTCCGTCATTGTGGAAAGTTTCGAGTAATCATTCGAGGACGAGCGCTCTGCACACACTTATATGCATATTGGAGTGGGACAGAAATGCTGTAAGCAGATGACTCAAAGCGACTTACTGCTTGGTGTCGTAGACTGGAGTGCTATACTGATATTATTCTTCCCTCTTTAGCCCCATTTATGGTGTAAGCACGCACGCACGCAATCACAGATGTTATACTGTAGCTGAGTTAGGCCTGCTGTGGTGCATGCTCTTAATCAAACAACTACGTGAGCGCTTCATCTCGTTGCCGGAATAGCTTATGTGCCGTGCATCGTCAGGTTTTATTGCAACCATATATACAGAGCATCACAAACACAAACCGAGTGTCAATGCACGTAGCCAATTTATTGTTTTCGTTCCAGTGCAACACTAGAGATTTAACAACGTAACATTATTAATTCATGAGAGACACAAGGTGATTGTTAGTTGTGAATATTTGTTTATGACCTGAGGGCACTGAGACTCAACTTGCAGGTTCAGTAGCTCAGTGTCTTCTGGGGAAAAAACTCAACTCAAGTAACTAGTATATTACAAAAACTTAGTGTATCTGTTCCACATACATTTTTTGTTTACTGATACTCTTGTTCATTCACAATGCTGTCTGCAACGTCCTTGTACTTTACTGTTTTTCCTTCAGGTGATTGGAACAAAGCATTGTATTGAAATTGGTGTTGTTTTCTGATTTTGCAGATTGTCTCTTACTTTAGGATCTAAAGAAAAGATATATGTTAATACTACATGTATTTCATAACCATGCATTCTTATACCATTGCTGATACATGTGTAAACTAGAATTTACTTCTGCAACTTAGAACTATNCGTAGCCAATTTATTGTTTTCGTTCCAGTGCAACACTAGAGATTTAACAACGTAACATTATTAATTCATGAGAGACACAAGGTGATTGTTAGTTGTGAATATTTGTTTATAACCTGAGGGCACTGAGACTCAACTTGCAGGTTCAGTAGCTCAGTGTCTTCTGGGGAAAAAACTCAACTCAAGTAACTAGTATATTACAAAAACTTAGTGTATCTGTTCCACATACATTTTTTGTTTACTGATACTCTTGTTCATTCACAATGCTGTCTGCAACGTCCTTGTACTTTACTGTTTTTCCTTCAGGTGATTGGAACAAAGCATTGTATTGAAATTAGTGTTGTTTTCTGATTTTGCAGATTGTCTCTTACTTTAGGATCTAAAGAAAAGATATATGTTAATACATGTATTTCATAACCATGCATTCTTATACCATTGCTGATACATGTGTAAACTAGAATTTACTTCTGCAACTTAGAACTACCTTGCCCTTAGCTTCATAACTGTCAGCAAAATTGTTTTCTCACATTATTTGTTTGTATTGCTTGTGTTTGAAAAANCCTTGCCCTTAGCTTCATAACTGTCAGCAAAATTGTTTTCTCACATTATTTGTTTGTATTGCTTGTGTTTGAAAAATAAGTGTAATTCCTAGAGATGGGTGAGCTTCAGTTTGTGATCCTTGAGCAGACTCGAGCCAAGTTTTAAAAATATAACATAGAGCTGAGTTGATTCAAGCCATACTTAAAAAAAAAAAAGGTAATATCAAGCTGAGCTGAGCCCAGCAACTTTAGCTTTAGGAGACTGTGTAAAGCCTTATTTTGATAAACATTGCCTTTGAAACATCAAGTATAAACAAACAAAAATGTGTATAGTATATACAAAGAAAAACGTGTAGGTACACAAATTCACATTACTACGATATTATTACAGACTAGGCCTGTGCGGTTCACCAGTTTTTCAGTTTTATTTTCAGGTATTTTTGGCTGTTCAGTTACTCAAGAAAGATTTTTATCATCACGTACATCTGGTTTAGTTATGATCATGATTTTAAAAAATACGATATTCAGTGTCGCCAACACTTACTGGTTAGGTTGATTTTGTGTTGAGGCTGTTTTACGGTCCGACTTTCATGGTGCTCACATTGACATGGTTGGTGGTCATTTGGTTTTCTGGTACTTTTTCCATAATTTCTGGTTGTTTGTAAAATTTGATGGCCATACACACGAGCTGTGATTTTTTTTTGCCGTTTGTGAAACTCGGTGGCCATCTGAATGAATACGTTAAATGTCCGTGTTTTTATACTGGCACAGCAACCGAAAACTGATTTTCGGACTCTTGCGTTCTGCGAAGTTAGTTAAGTTTGTGAGCGCTATATTTGTGTTAGAATGAAATATCAAAATTGAAAAAAAGATGAGAATGTGTCAAAGAATAGCCAGTTTATGCCTTTAACAGGACGTTAGCTAGCAACTGTCAGCAGTTAGGACTTTTTTCCCCCCAAAAAAAATTACTAATAAGCAGCAATAAATAAATGAAACAATGCAAAATGTTTGCAGCGTTGAAAAATGTTGCAGTGTACATCTGGCAGCACGAGTAACTTGCCAAAATAATACATTACAACGCACAAAAACATGATGAAGAGGTTAGGGCAAGGGAAAGACTACTGCACGATAAAGGATTCTGCTGCAACAAAATAATTAATATTAATTGATGTCAAATCAAAAGGGAAAAATGCACCTTTTTAGTCACACAGTGTAAAGGAATAAATGTACAACATCTCAGTTTCTATTAGCCTATGCAAGAAATGGAACAGAAAAACTAGGCTCTTAATCAAAAATTGAACCGAACCTGCCAAAAAAAAACTCAGAACCGCACAGGTCTATTACAGACGTATATCATATTCATTACTTGCAATCGACATGCTTCTACACTCGTGCTACCGGCTATGCAGACACGGTATGGAAGGATGCTACCAGTTCACAACTCGGAAAAGGTGAACGCCGTAGATATGCGGATACTTAATGTAGTGAAGTAGAGCAGAATGGTGAACATCAAAATTCTGGTACAATTTTATTTACAAGTACGGTTTTTATTATGTGAATCTCGAGTGTGCAATGGTGACCACAAAAGTAAGCACTCAGGGCAGTGACTTTGAGATACTGGTTAAGAGCTTTCTTGATCACTGCCTTTGCGAAGCCCGTCGATGTAACAAATTTTAGGTGTACAATTCTTTCCTTCAAATCACACAAAATTATAGCTCCAACTTGAAAAGTGAAAAAAGCAAAGTTAACAGGCTTGATTATTGAAATGAGGTTCAACAAGACAGTTTAATTTGGCTCAAGTTACAATCAGGGCCAAACAGTGAAGGCTTGACTCAGCTCAGCTCAGCTCANAACAAGACAGTTTAATTTGGCTCAAGTTACAATCAGGGCCAAACAGTGAAGGCTTGACTCAGCTCAGCTCAGCTCAAGTTTTCAAACTTCGGACCATTTGTATGTGTGTGATGTTTGCTGACAGCCTATGGTCGAGGCGAAGACTCCTCCATCGCAGAGTGATGAGCGCAAGTCGAAACGTGTGCGCACGCGCACTCAGCCTTACCAAAGCCCGTTACCTGAGCTGNATCGCAGAGTGATGAGCGCAAGTCGAAACGTGTGCGCACGCGCACTCAGCCTTACCAAAGCCCGTTACCTGAGCTGTTGTTCATCTCCAAGCTGAAGACGCCAATGAAGTCACCTGACGACAAGCTTATCGTCTTCTACAAGTGAGTTTCAACAAGAATTGGCTGACTTTAAAATTTTTCAAGAAATAGATCACAAATATAGTTTAGTCATAGGCCATTTTGGGTTTTTAATTTCTATTTTCATCCAGTTTGCATCTTTACATTGCACGTGAATATAAACATTGCCACGTGCTTTACCCTTTCAAACACAATGTTTATGTTGCACTGCTTGATAAATTATGTATNGTGAATATAAACATTGCCACGTGCTTTACCCTTTCAAACACAATGTTTATGTTGCACTGCTTGATAAATTATGTATGCAGTAGAACCTCACTATTGCAACCCTATTTATTAAGGCCATCTCTCTTTAAAAACCCATTTTTAAGTAACCATAAGAAAATCCTGTAAAAAAAAGTTTGAAATTTAAGGGAATTCAGCATAAAAATAAGTTGCTACACATTGCGTTTAACACTACTCGAAGCAGTGCGTTTCTAAAAATAGATGCCACTTCCATTTTGAAGTACAAGGGTCAGGGTGGGTCAGAATATAAAATTTTCCAAACCCTCTATTAGAACACCCCTCACTTACAACCCTATTCCTGATAACCATGAGGGGTCTNGAATATAAAATTTTCCAAACCCTCTATTAGAACACCCCTCACTTACAACCCTATTCCTGATAACCATGAGGGGTCTTAACTTTGGGATTCAACTGTATTCTACCATATTCACTCAATAAATACAGTGATAAATAATGTTATCAACTGTCTGATAAATGCATGCAAGTTAACATTTATACATGTCACACTGTGTTGTCTTTGGACGTCCAAGAAATTTCAATATTTTGGTGCTCATACAGTCATTCCAAATACAGTGGACTCTCGATGTACCGATAAACTGTATCCACAGTTAATTTTTAGTGGCCCCTGCAAAACTATAAATAATGATAAAGCTACCTGCTTCTATTGTTTATCGGATGTTGCATCAATCAAAACAACTTTTCGGTCCCATCGCTTAAGATTTCCCGTAACGATCATTTTTAAGCTAGTTGTTAATGCAAACGTGTAGTAACTGGATGTGAAATACCGTATTCACCCGTATATGACGACCTCCTATATCTGCCCTTTGCTAATTGGAAAAAATTCAATTTTACCACAAATACTTGACAGACCATGATGATAAAAAAAAACTCAAAAATCAAATATCCCATGAAAATCATTTTTAATATACCGTATTTTATCGCATATAAGTCGCACATTTTATTTTAAAAAAATTTATTGAAAACTTNAAAATCATTTTTAATATACCGTATTTTATCGCATATAAGTCGCACATTTTATTTTAAAAAAATTTATTGAAAACTTAGGGTGCGACTTATAAGTGAGAAAAATTCCTCCAGCCCCGCACCAACGTTTCATTTACTACGAATTCACGGCCCGCGGCTCGATTTCCAAACTCTTCAGCGAACAAAGTCACTTTCATTTTGAAACCTGCGGTGTAGGTACATCGCTTTTCCATCAAGAAACTGTCGCACTTCTTCACTGCCACAACATCAAAACAACACTACCTGCGACGCAAAGACGATATAATAGAAAGACGTGTAAGTCACGGCTAACATTTGGTACTCAAGAACCAACGCCAATGTGCTGCTATCTCTTACACTCCACAGGAAGCTTTCGAAAATAATTGATTCTCAGTTATTGAGCAAGAATCGATTCCTTTCGATTGTTTTAAAATATTTTTTTCTGTTAAGGATTGCGAAGGGAATTACGTAACGGAAATATTCAAATGCCTTTCTATATTTTGCACGTTTATTTAAAACTTACGAAGATAAACTGTAAAAATAATGTTTAGGTTTTTGCTTTTAATATAAATCGTTAGAAATACTTGAAATATATAAAAAGAAAGCTCGAAAAAATTTTTGTCGTAAAAATATTACTTCAAATTAAATTACATATTTATAAGTTATTTCTTTTTTCCGATAAATATATAAACTCTGGCAGTCAAGGCTGCATCTCGAGCGCTATATCAGAACATTCCAGACGAACTACGTCCAACAAACTTTCGGCGCGCTGTGTCTGCGCTGTACGCTTGGCAACACCGCTTGCTTGCAAGGACACAGCTGCCACACGACCTTCGCCAAGGTCGCGTGCATCAGCCACCCGTGGCGCAGGCCGTGTTTGTACAGGATTTACAACTATGATGAGCGCGACCTATAAACGACAAATATTATTTTTCTTTAAAATTCTTTGAAAATAATGGTGCGACCTATATGCGCAGGCGACTTATATGCAATAAAATAGGGTAAGCAAAATAGGTAAAAGCTTACCCGTCATCAAACCTTATGTACGAGAAATAGAGAAGAATATAGTATTAAAAAAACTGTTATGTGTCAATTATTCATCACTTGAATCAGACTCCCCAGTAGAATGATCCTCACAAACATTTGCTTCGGTAATGAAAAAATGCCTGGCTGCAGCACAATTGTTATGCATTTTTTTTATACCGAACCACCATTTAAAATTTGTATCATAACTACAACGTTCAAATTTTCTTAGTTGCAACGCTAATGAACCTTTTTTTTTTCTCTCTCTATTTGGTCACTCATAATTAATTAACCCTTGCTCATTTACCAATACGTTCAATACAAAACTGGAAAACTGCTTCAACCAGGAGTAAACAAATTATGGAAAATTAAATTAGAAGTCATAGATACAGCTACTATCTTGCACTCACAACCCCAGATGTGTTCACTCTGGGAATGTTGAACGTCAGCGCTAAAGTTGGCCATCAAACAACTTTGATCACTCGCGTTCACAGACATGATGCCGTTTTGGTGATCACTTAGCTGCTCCAGATGACAAGAGTTTTAGTTTACCACCATGTTACATTTGTATCTTTGGTAAACGCAACCTATACAAACATAACCGCCTGTGATATAATGTAATGCACCGACCCATTTATGCATATTTAATACTTGTACCAATATTTTAGCAGTTGTTTTGTCAGGTGGTTTCATGATAATTACAAATATCTGCGCGCCTGGCTTAAAGACCAGTAACAGAGCCTATTGGAAGAAAAATGTGATGAAAATTGAAGTTAACCTCAATTTTTGTTATTGTGTTTTATTTATTTTGATGGTATTAACCAAACTTGTGTTTTTCGAAAGGTTAGAATATTTCTCTGGAAACCAAGAACTAAATGCTATTACTATTACCTATGCATTAATATTAACCTAGATTTTTTTGTGATGCGAAAATAAGACGACACCAACATTTTTTAAAGTGAAATGTGTAACTAAGTATAGCCTTATATTTGGGTGAATGCTGTATGTCACGCGTGCCGTTCATCGCTGTTTTGGGGCGCATGGTCTTCCCACCACATCTGCAGCGCTGTGCGAGTCTGGATTGCTGTTGCTACCTCCTCTCACACACCTGATGAGAGAGGAAGTGGTTACCTAGCAACCAGCGTGGTGACCTTGCATACTTTTTTTTCTCTCTCATCTTTCTGTCTCTTTCAGTCATGCACCTTTGTTCCTCCCCTTACATGCCTTCGAGAGGAGAAGCTGTTTTCTAGAAAAAAAAGTTTATCCTCTCTCTTTCGTCTACACACGCTTACCTTCACCCCTTACATGCCTCAGAGCAAATAAAGTGCATCTGGCGATCGTAGAAATTCTATCAAGATTATCCTGCGCTCAAATTAGTTAGCAATTGTTTTACCTTGAAAATGTTACGCAATGCATTTTAACGAGGCATTATTATTTGCAAAGATGTTTTCTTTTGTTATTAAAGGTCGTTTTTTCTTGTAAAGTTGGTGTTTAATTGTATCTGGCGTAAAATCAGTGTGGTTGTAAAACAAAATATTAATTTAACTCAATAGACAGCATCTTTGCGAATAAAATGATATGCCCAGGAGAGACCTCCCCTTGTCCCCAAAAATTGTCTGTCTTTTAAAAGTAATTAATTATATTTCAATGAAAAATAACTTGTAAATTTGAGACATAAATAAATAAGGCTATTAAAATTTATTTATTCACAGTCTATAATAATTAATTATTCAAAACCACATCCTCAGATTTTACCGTGCACTTACACCTGTTGCGAGTTACGCTGCACTTGGGCTCGGTGCTAACCCATTATTAGATGGCAAAAGGTGTAGAATGCCCTTACAGGATNTGCGAGTTACGCTGCACTTGGGCTCGGTGCTAACCCATTATTAGATGGCAAAAGGTGTAGAATGCCCTTACAGGATATCAATTTATTCAAAATATGCATGCCTATTGAAATAAATTAATTTAAAACCTCTGATTTTCATGCAGGAAGTTACAAAAAATGAACTTAATGCTAGGTAATACAAGTAGCTCGATGACCTTTGTGGCTATCCAAGCTTGGAATATTGGTTTCCAAGTACAGTATTAAATTGTTGGGAAAGAGATTTAAAAGAAATTAGTGTATAGTGTTTTATTTGTAATACCGCACAAAGTTTTTGCCTATAGCTTCTTGTCCTAATAACCTTCATATACGAAAAAAAAAAACTATCTGGATATGAAATTGTGATTAATCTATTTGCTCACAGCAGTGTCAAAGAAAGATAGTCTTTATTTTTTCTTCCTGNTCTGGATATGAAATTGTGATTAATCTATTTGCTCACAGCAGTGTCAAAGAAAGATAGTCTTTATTTTTTCTTCCTGGCATTCAGTTCAGTGTTACTATTATGTGGTCTCACAAAGGGTGCTTGCTGAGCCAAGTAACTGGCATGTGACATAACGGCAGACTGGTAGGTGCGCATGGGTAAACATTGGCCACCTTGATGGAGGAAGCGGTCAGTCGTGTTTTAGTGAGTCTCATCTATTATTTTAGATCTTATCCTCTTCTGAATTGTACAATAGTGGCAAAGAGAATCACAAGCAACCTTATATAAGTGCAAAAAATTTAGTTTTCAACCTCTTTTAATTTTTTAACGAGATTTTTTTTACAGTTTCCCAAACAAAGGTTTTTACTTCGAGGGAATCTATTACCGGGGTTATTTTGTTGAAATTTGACTATAGTAAAAATATTTTTACAATATACTATATCAAAAAGGTATACACACTGTTAAAATCAAAATGTGATTATATCATTATTTTATTTTAAAAATAATATTGAGCAAAAAATTAAACCGTGAAATTGTCTCTCTTAGTGTAACCCATTTATAACATTTCCTTTTATACCTTTCTTCATATTAGTGAACTACCTTTTGTTTGTACAATAACTTTTTTTAAATTTTTATTTATTATTCCTCCAATGGAACCCTTTCATTTTGGCACTGTTCCACACTCACTTTGTTTCGTCTCAACTCTTAAGACCTCGATGCTAAACTCTCTTCACTCACTCAAAAATGTTATAACAGTGTTCCACTGTGTTCCAAAATTAAAGTTATCTGTGTAAAACAGTAAAAGTGACAAGTAAGTAGCACTATGATGTGAAGCCTCAGAAGTGTAGTACGTTTATCTCTCTTTCGCAGTGTTGTATCACAAGGGTTGTGTTGACTTACTTAAGAAACAACTTAACTGCCGTGAAGTTTGTGAAAAATGACATATCACTGTGGTTTTGTGTTCAGGAATGAATTCCTGGCAGTGCGCAATGCAGAGGGCAGCTTCTACGTCTGCCAGGCGATGCNTTTAACTGCCGTGAAGTTTGTGAGAATGTGGTTGTGAAAAATGACATATCACTGTGGTTTTGTGTTCAGGAATGAATTCCTGGCAGTGCGCAATGCAGAGGGCAGCTTCTACGTCTGCCAGGCGATGCAAAACATTTACAAAACTAGTCCGAAGATAAGGATACGATGGCTGTCGCAAGAGAAGAAGGATAGCAAACTGACAGACGTTTATGTACCAGATTTTTATGATACTACAGGTAGGTGTGGCATATCTATGAGCTTGAGCAATGTTTTGCAAGGAAAGAGGACATTAGTGATGATTCCAGGAATCAATTAGATAGAGTATTAGTGGTGGGGGGTGTAACGAAGCAGATTAGAGCCTGCTGCACTATGTAAAGAATAACAGAAAACATTGTCCTTTCAAAAAAGACCTGCATTATTGGAATTAGTGGTGCACCAATGCAGATACCAATTAGTAGTAAACTGTGATTATTGTAACTTATTGATAAACTGTAACTGGCAATTATGCCAGTACACGTCACGCATCAACATAGTGAACTACCATACTCCTGTGGCGCCATCACAAGCAACAAGTTGAAGACGGGAGATTCAAATTCATAAATGTCACCAATTACACTAGATATATACATATGTATAGCAGTTCCAACACACACATTGTCACGTTACAGTAATTCTTGTGCGGTAAATCTTGTACGTTATCGAGACATTTAAAACTGCCCAAGAAAATTCACTAGCGTTTGAGTTTTACAAGATTTTTACATAACTCGCATATAGCTTTCATTCATTTTAGTTCACTATTACTCACAAATCCACAGTCAAACTACAAAATACTAGTAAATATTTTATTATTGATAAAATAAAAAACAAACAAAAAAACTTGCTTTCAAACTCTTGGGCACGATCTAAAACAGTAACAATTTTTGACATTTTTAACTGGTTTTGGGACATAAGCAACCGACTACAATCACCACCCTTGCTCAATAGTTGCCAATGCTGTATTTGCTAGTTGTCAAGAACCTAACCACTTAGCACAGAAGATGAGTAAAGTCTGCAGTGTTTACAAATACTGCGCGAATGTTTAGTGCGTAATTATTTCATTCCACAAAAATTAATATATCTGTGTTATATATACGTATTAATTACTTTAGTCATATCACCAGCATTTTTGGTTAGAGATGTTTGTTTATAAATAAAATACATGGAGGTGTGATTCTGCCAGTGAAAGAGCACCATAGCGATTTGGGTTTATTTATATATATATACATATATATAATGGTACATGCAACAATAATCTCTCGACCGTGGTACCAATCAATTTATGAATTGTTTTTGTGATGTAAAATTTTATTTGTATTTTTATAGTCAACAACACGGCCACCCAAATAGTTTTTGTAAAATTTAATGTTTGTAAGAGTTTTCACTGTAAAAGCAGCTCGCACTGTGGTTTTAGATATACTTAAACAACCAATTTTGTTGATGTTTTGTGAATACAGGAAATATTGAATTATTTCACGGTTTGCGAAAATTCCTAGGCTCTAGTAATTGGTAAAGTCATATTGGTGCACCACTCATTAAAATTCAACATTCTCTAAATTAGTTTCTGCGTTTGGGGAAAATATCTTTTCCCAATTGTTTTTAATAAAAATAAAGTCACATTTTAAACCACAAAGCTATTTTTGTCATTGTAACTGTAATGCACACATGTTTGCACAGATACTTAGAAATTTTAAAAATAAATTTTCCTTTGCAGTGCTGAACCTTCTGCAGGAGTAAATCATTTAGTATGAAGAATTCAGCACTTCTGTTCTCAAATCACCTCCTCCAAGAGGTAGTCACAGATGCCAGTGTTGTTTGCAACCATTGTCAATGCTCACAGATACACTGGAGAGCCAAAAAAACTGGAATAGGCGTGCGTATGCAAATAACAGAGGTATGGAACCAACCACAGTAACGCGATGCGGTCGGCAGCGCCTATATAAGACAACAAGCGTCTGGCAAAGTAGCTAGATCGGTTACTACTGCTACAATGGCAGGTTATCAAGATTTGAGTGAGTTTGAACGTGGTGTTATAGTCGGCGCACGAGAGATGGGACATAGCATCTCCGAGGTAGCGATAAAATTTGGATTTTTCGCATACGACCATTTCTTGAGTGTACCGTGAATATCGGGAATCCGGTAAAACATCAAATCTTTGACATTGCTGCGACCAGAAAAAAATTTTGAACGAACGGGACAAACGTCGACTGAAGAGAATCATTAAACGTGACAAGACGTGCAACTCTTTCTCAAATTTGCGCAGATTTCAATGTCTCCTGCGTACCTTTAGACATTAGTCGAGTCCATGCCACGTTGTCTTGCGGTACTTCTGCGTGCTCGCGGGGGCCCTACACGATGTTAGGCAGGTGTACCAGTTTTTTTGGCTTTTCATTGTATATGGTGTGCAGTATATTACTGGTAGAATGCCAATTGTAATCTTACGTAGCTTTCTGTTGTGATTTTCCAAGGTGTGTGCTGGGTTGTGGAAAAGTCATAATGAATCTTAACATTGAATAACCATCTGCAACAGTAATTGAACTGCCTTTATGATACATGGAGTGAACATTTCATTAGAATTATGTAGGTGTAGTTAAAAAATAATGCTAACAGAATTTATGTATAATTTCGACTTGGGGTTTGTCCTTGCCCCACTTATTCTTGGTATTTAACTTAAATGTCTTTTAAAAGCATTTTGGCGTACATTTACAGTAGAATCTTGATTTTACAAACTCAGATTTTAAGAATGCAGTAATTTTATAAAGTAATTCTCTGAAACAAAAAAAAAAAGATATATATATATATATATATATATAAATTGTAGGTGCAAATGTCAGACATTACAAGGAAAACAATTAAAAATACATTCACTATCTCACAGTAACAAAACCTAGGGGTTACAGTGCCACTTTCATTAATTAATATGTCAATATGAAAAAAAAAAAAAAAATTGGTGGATTTCTGTTGGAAACTGGGATTTTGTGTGAGGTTTAATGCTGTAAACTATAGCTGAGCTGATACCGATGCCCGTTATTAAATAATATTCAATATCTGCCGATATTACGGCATCGAAACCCTTCCGAACCAATTTTCTTTTTAGCTGATGTTGAGACAGATATTTTCTTTTGGGTATGATGGTTTGTGTTGCAAGATTTGATTGATAAACACTCGAGAGGGTAGGATGATGATGGACACTCATCATACGCAAACTTACAGCCTCGCCATCTTTGTATTCATTGCTCTACCTGGGAATTCTGCCGGACTACTTGTGAGATTCTGGATACATGCGCGCTGCACACTGTATAGTTCCACGCACAATATAGTACATGAGAATATACAACATACCGCCCGCAGACACCGACTGAGGTCTCTAAGAATACACAAGCAAATACACTATGTACAAATATCACATTTTGAAATCTGGCGAGCATTATTGGGTCTGCAGGTGGTACAACTTGTGTACCGGTCGGCACAACTGTTCCTTTTGGGTGCGCACTTCCACCACTCTGATGTTGTCTACTCCAGGATGTAACTTGACGACTCTGGCCAAGGACCAGCCCAATGAGGGTATACGTTCTTCACCTACAAGGACCAAATCTCCCACAGTGAGTCCTGGTTGGTTGGTTTGCCACTTGCCTGAGGTTGCAGCTGTTGAAGATGCTCACTATACAATTGTCTCCAAAACTGATTGGAAAGTGCACACACCATTTACCATCTCCAGGACAGGCAGAGTGCACTATCACTGTTCTCATCACACGATTCAGAGACAGCTGTGAGGGCAGCAAAGTCACATGGGTCGGATGATGATGGTGTTAATGGTCAGGAATTGAGGATGGCTTCAACCTTAGTACACAATGTCATTAACTTCTCCAAAGTGAGAATCTGATTGCCAATAACTCGCTTGAGGTGGTATTTCGCTGACTTCACAGCTGCTTCCCATAACCCACCTTGATAGGGGACTTGGGGAAAGAAATGAAAATTAATGGAGTGAGTCCTAGAAAAGCTTTTAACAATGGGAGACGTGAGAAGTTGGATAAAGGATTGTTGAGGCTGCCTTGCTGCGCCCACAAAATTGATCCCACACTCGGAATAGAGACTTGTGCACAATCCTCGTCTTGACACAAACCATGTTAAATCTGCAACAAAACTATCAGCAGTTAGATCAGTCACAACCTCAAGGTGCACTGCCTTAGTTGCAAAACAAATGAAGATGGATAGGTAAGCCTTCTGAGTAGTGTCACAACGTAACTTGTTTAGTCTGATGGAAATGGGCCCAGCATAATCCACTTCTGTCTGCTCAAAGGTTCCAGAGGACGTGACTGTCTCTGCTGGCAAATCACCCATAAGTGGAGGAGTTTTCTTTGGTCAATACCGGAAGCACTGTACACACAAGAATTAGGGATCAGGCAGACAAAATCCAGAATTTCTGTGATACGAGAGACTGCAGTAATTGTGGTGCTGCGTGCAGATATCTAGGGTGATAATGTTCTACCAATGCTTCAACCACTGCATGGTCTTTCGGCAGTATGATTGGGTGCTTAGTTGCAAACTCCATGTTGGCATTGGACAAGCGACCGTCCGTCCTGAGCTCACCATGCGAATCCAGAAAGGGTGCCAAGTGCTGTATTCGTGTTGAACAAGACTTTCCTCCATTGAGGCCTTTCAAGATGTCATGTCATGTAGGCGAGCACGTTGGATGCATTCGCATACAAGAAGGGAGAAGGGCAGCTTCCTCCAGTTCCAAACTTGTTCAGGGAACCACTGTCACAAGGTTGTGTTTTGGCATGTCTGATGAAACGCCTAACGTAAGCCATAATGTGAACCCACTTGGACCATAATGAAATTTGTTGGAATACAGGGAGCTCTTCAGGATTTTCATGAGTGTTCAGTAAGGGGAGTTGAGAAGATTTGAGCTCTCGGATATTGTCATCAGGCCCCGACACAGCGGACACTGACCACTGATCAGGTGGGTGGACTAGCCAACCGAGGCCATGCCTCCAGAGGCCATGAGAGTGATGGGGATGGGGGTATGCCATGAGATGGACAACCCGACATATTATCTTGAGACCTGGCATGTTTCCACACCTGAGGAGGACTCCATTCTTGAATTTGAGACATGCAATTAGCCATAAAGGTTTTTAACAAGTATGACGGTGACTTTATCCAAGGTAGACAACACTGGAATTAGTTCATGCATGAGTTGCAGAGATATTCAAGGGAGAGACACTTGTTTCAGTGGAGCTAATCGTGCCTTAGCCATTACCAGATGCACACACATGTTCCCTTCAGTTTTCTTACTCCTCATATACACGACTGACTACTGCATAGGCTCTCAGGGGCGTCTGAAAAACCATGTAATTCCCCACTGACCACATCGGCATATGAAGCGTGGCAAGCTAAGGGTTTCAATTTCAGTCTGGCCATCCATGAATTGATTCCACGTTGCCTGAGTTGACTGGGGTAAGGGGCCATCCCAATTCAGTCCTTGAGTCCACAACCGTTGCATTAGAATTTTGGCGCACAGTTAATGGAGCAAGCCAACCCATAGGATCATATATGCGTGCAATCTGCTAAAGGACAGCATTTGATGGGACTATCGGAGTGGACTCATAGGTAATACGAGAAAGAATCCTTCACTGGATTCCAGTACAGACCAAGGATGTTCGCAACAGGACCTGATGAGAATTCTAGTACCCCAGGACTTTCACAATGGGTCGCAGACACATCACTGAGGAGTTGAGGCTCATCACTCAACCATTTCCGAAGCTCAAACTCACCCCGGCGTAAAAGTTAGACCAGCTGAATTTTCAATAAATTAGCGTCATCTAACGACATTACGCCTGTGATATCATCCACGAAGATGTGGTTCTCAAGAGCATTGGCAGCTAGTGGATATTCATCACCTTCATCAGACGCCAACTTATGNTGTTCGCAACAGGACCTGATGAGAATTCTAGTACCCCAGGACTTTCACAATGGGTCGCAGACACATCACTGAGGAGCTGAGGCTCATCACTCAACCATTTCCGAAGCTCAGACACACCCCGGCGTAAAAGTTAGACCAGCTGAATTTTCAATAAATTAGCGACATCTAACGACATTACGCCTGTGATATAATCCACGAAGATGTGGTTCTCAAGAGCATTGGCAGCTAGTGGATATTCATCACCTTCATCAGACGCCAACTTATGCAATGTACAAATTGCCAAGAATGAAGATGGTGTGAGGCCATAGGTTACTGTATTCAGTGATAAACTGTAAGAGGTCCTCATGCCACAGAATGAGCTGGCATGGTCGGTCAGCATCATCAACCAAAACTTTGTGGTACATTTGCTTAATGTCCCATGGAAAAACTACACTCTAGAGCCTAAATTTTATTATGTCATTGATGTCTTCCTGAAGTTTAGGACCTGGGAGTGAAATGTCATTGAGTGAAATACCATTGGAGATCTGTGCGCTGCGATCAAAAACAACCCTCAATTTGGTTGTAGAGTGGGATAAAACACTTTGTTGTTTGTCTGCCACTGCCCTGTTTGCAAGAGGGGGTATACGGCTCCATATGACGTAACTCAACATAGTCAGTCATGAACTCTGTATACATAGTCTTCATCTCAGGCTGCAAATTAAGTTTCCTTTTTAGCGAATAGAGTCTACTTTTGGCTATTTCGTACGATTCCCCAAGAGTTTGAGCCTCTGGTTTAAAGGGAAGGGAAACCTTGTGTCCCGCAGTATCTACTCGTGTGTGAGTATATTTGAAGTGTTTTTCACAATACTTTGACCTGACAGGCATGAAAGTTTTCTTCCTTAATTTTATTTGGTTTTGTATTTTTTCATATTATCATCTTATACACAGAGGAATGTTGTGGATAATTAAAACAAATACATTAGTAAAATTACTAGTCACAACTACATCTGGAAAATTCAATTTTGTGCGTAAAAGTGTCGATAATCTGTTTATTATTAGCGTACTTTTCAAAGCAAAGATAGGCTTATGAGATCACTCCCCTGTCTGTTCATATATATGTGAGAACTCTCTTCTTTCCCCCCCCCCCCTAAAAACTTTTGAACCTGTGGTTATAAGTTTGCCAAATTTGGTGCACATATAGTAATTAGTAAGGACATCCAATTTTTATAGTTTTCAAACACACTGAATGCTTATTTTAAAAATGGCTGCTATTTAAAATGTAAAATGATACGTTATATCTAGGAAACCACTTAACCAATTTAAACACTGTGTCAAAATTGATTCATGTAGGCATTGAATGTAGAAAGGGATATAGTTGTGCGCCAGATCCTCCTCCACAAACAAATTTTTTGGAAAGGGTGATCTCTTGTCAGCCACCCCTTTCACAGAGTGTGGAGGGCCTAGTTGAAGCAGTTCAGGCTGTGACGAGTAGCATAGGATAACTAATGTGTTTCTCATTTCCTCCTGAAAAGTGTTTTCTTATCACTTTAATTGTGAAATCGCACATTATTTGTATGCAAATGTGATCCAATGACAGTGGTGTGTGCACAAAATTGCTAAAGGAGAGAAAGTGCTTCTCGCCACTCACCAGGTGTGTAAGGGGTGGAAGCAAAGTTCAGTCTGACAGCAGTTAGCCAAAAGGAAGTAGAGGAGAGCGCAATAGATGCTGCATAGATTGCTAGGCAGTACACACTCCTTCATACAAAGCTTACATGGATAATCAGTTTAAGGACAATCGGTGCCATTTACTAAGAATGTATGAGTGTGGACTGGGAACTTAATTAATGTTGTAGCAAAACTCCTTTTTGACACTTCTCAAGGGACCAGGAAAGAAATGTTCTGAAATGCTTGTAAGTGTAAAAAAGGCAATTTTTGCTGCATTCTCATTTCACGAGGTCAGGCAAAATAAGTTGTATGATACAGGAAAGTGTAAAATCAGGGGGTGTAAAAAAGAGGTTCTAGTGTAATGTTTCTTCCCACAATTATAACAGTTTCATGCAGTTCTGTTTATTGTGTTCTCATCTTCTGATTTGCCCTAGTGGCCTGAAATGAAAAACCAAGATGTGTGGAATTTCTTGAGTTTTCAGTCACTTGACATAGTCTTGTATACATCTGTCGGAACCAGTGAGTGTACGTGAGCCACATGTGCTGGGGTTTGTTGTCAGATTTTGACTGCATTCTGACAAACCTGGACCTGAAGCGCCTCGACAAGAACCGCTATCAGTTGCCTGAGCCAGAAAACGAGCGCACACAGAGCATCCTGAAGAGGGCACTGGATGTTGAGAAGGGCGTGTCTGAGAAGCCTTCAGTAACAGAAGAACACCCAGATGGTTGTAAGTACAATTTGTGCCCACCTGGTCTGAATGACTGTGTTGGTTATTTGCGTAAAGTAAGTTTTAATTTCTGCTTTATTATTGCAGTGGACCTTTCTCTCTTCCGTGACGAGTCCCAATTGAAGACGAGGAGAAACGTGAAGCAGGCCACGAAGAGGAAGAAGGCCAAAGGGAAGGAGAACTCTGAGGTGCAGGCGGAGAGCTCGGGCACGGAGAGGAAATCGCCAAGGAAGGGTGGGAGGACAAAATTGCGAGAGCGGCTGGGTGCGCGGGGGGAAAAGAAGGCGGAGAGTGGGGCCCGTGACCGGGCAGCGGCTGCCAAGCGGCGTAGCGAGATGGCTGCGGTTCTGGCAAAGCAGGCAGCGATGAAGCAGACGGTGGCCCGCGGGGCCCTCCCCAAGTCCCCACCCCCCAAGAAGGTGAGGGCGTCGCCACCGCAGCCTTCGCCTGCGCCGGCTGCCGCACCCTCCCTGACCAAGTCGCCGAAGAAGGTAGACACAGTGCCAGAGCCGCCTAGCCCGTCGCGCAGCTCCAAGACCAGAAGTACGTAGCTGCAAGTGTTCACGCCATTTATTATCATTACTTCCATGTTATACATTGGTTAAGAGAAGGCGTTTCTTAAATTATATAGCTAGCACAGAAGTGAGATAAGTTACTTAAACAAAATTTACAATCACAAATGATAAAATGGTAGATCTTTATATGCTAGGCATTCAGTCCTAGAACCTTGCTGTTGGCTTCAACAAAAAATACATAATTTTAAATTTTATGTACTGATACGGGATAGAAATACCCCATTTAATAGCATAATACCAGTCACGTAACTGACCACATTTTTGCCCAAGGAAAGGGGGTGTTTTGATTTTGCAACAAAACCTAGAAAAAGAGAATTAAATATGTTGTTTCTTACATACAGCCAACTCCCGTNGTGAGATAAGTTACTTAAACAAAATTTACAATCACAAATGATAAAATGGTAGATCTTTATATGCTAGGCATTCAGTTCTAGAACCTTGCTGTTGGCTTCAACAAAAAATACATAATTTTAAATTTTATGTACTGATACGGGATAGAAATACCCCATTTAATAGCATAATACCAGTCACGTAACTGACCACATTTTTGCCCAAGGAAAGGGGGTGTTTTGATTTTGCAACAAAACCTAGAAAAAGAGAATTAAATATGTTGTTTCTTACATACAGCCAACTCCCGTTATACTGGGGGCGGCTTAACTGTAAAGATCAAATATTGACAGCCGCCAGGAGTCGCACCACTGCTGTTAATAACCCATGCGCGCGTTGTTAATGCTTGCTCAAAGTTAACTTGAGTTTCCAGGCAGCAGCCAAGTAGTGTGATACTGTTTTTTTATTATTATTTTTAAAATTGTCTGGGTGCTATATTTACATATGTTTTTAACAGAAACTTGGAAGAGTACAATGGAACCTCGTTGCAATTCTGTTTATTCAGTTTTCCTGTAGAAGTTTTTTTTTTTTAAGGTTTGGACAAATATAGGCAGTTCGTGGCAAAGTGAGCACTTTTGTGGCCTTGTTTACTTTTTCTTTCAGCCATTTTTTTTATCCTATAACCTCTTTTTTTAAATAAATATTGCCATGTGAGTAATAAACAAAGTGTGTATATTCCACCGCACTCTGAAGTTGTCTAAGGCTGTAATAAAATATATTTATTGAATATTATTCCTATGAGAGGGTTTTTAAAACTGCTCAGTTTACTGTTAATAGCGTATACCCTACATGTTAAATAAACCTGCATGCTACGACTCTTAAAGCATTGATTTACCTCATCCATCGATCAGATATTCTGTCCGAAAACCAAAAATATTTGGAACAGTTGTTTTTCGATAATTTGTTCCCATTACCATATTACCTGTCGGTATGTTTGCCAAAGATTGTGCACATAATTCGTTTTTAAATACAGTGTGTGGGTGTTGTGAGGGATAAGGAAGATGGTATTATAGTGGAGGGGATAGGTATCAATGGGAGTAGAGCTAGTCGTCTCCAAGAAAAGAGAAGTATGCTGGAAAAAATGCTGAAGGAGGAGGGGAATGGTGGCGGCAAGATGCTAGCAGCCTGCCGCACCTTTTATGCTGTACTGTCTAGGTGGTTGACCACCTTAGTTTAGTTGTTAAAAAATAGGGGGGGGGGGGAAGAAGTAAATTGTGTTATAATGATAACTCGCTATAGCAATAATTTATTTTGCCATTGTCGACTATCGCTATAATGTGGTTCCACTGTAACTGATTCCCCTTTAGGGTATTCGTTATCTCCTCTTGTTTTGGATCTTCCTGCACTTGTGTGGTCTTTATTTGTTATGATTTTAGCCTTCCCTATTACTAAAAAAACATTTTTATTCTATTTTAGCAGAAGTTTTTGTGAACTTTGTATGTGGACTANTTAGCCTTCCCTATTACTAAAAAAACATTTTTATTCTATTTTAGCAGAAGTTTTTGTGAACTTTGTATGTGGACTATGAAAATCCAAACTACTTGGCATTGTCACGTGTCAAGTTACAACAACATAATGCTTGTGCAGGCAGTGTCTATTAAGAGATAGTAGTATCACGAAACTTGTGTGACTCTCGACTCAAGTTACGTACAAATCAGACTGGCTGGCTCTACTCGTCTTAGCCTTCTTGTTCTTCCGACTCATGTTCAGCTTTAGAATCATCTTTTTATTCTTTTATTGGAGGGTGAATCGCATATTTTCGTTCATTCAGTGATTTTGAATAAATTGTTCACGAATGACCCATCACTAGACACGTTTGTTTGTGGTGAAAAATTGTGATAGATTTCGTCAATTTTTTTAATCTGATTTCAATGAATATTTTGTCAATTTTTAATCCATTTCGTCGAAAATTTTGCTGAGAAAAAAAATGGTTTGGTAATATTACTAAAATAAAATTTTATATATTTGCTTAAAAAAATGCAAGCACTCGCACACNAAAATTTTATATATTTGCTTAAAAAAATGCAAGCACTCGCACACATTTTATATTGCAACAAACTCTGGCTACTTTAGTGATGGCACAAAAATAAAAAGCATACATTTAATCAGAAAACGCAAGCACTGCCATTAATTCCATATTGCTTGGCTTAAGACTTGTCCTGTCAATCATTATATTCCCATACATTGAGAAACTCCTTTCACTGTCTACATTGCCGACTGGAATCCATACTGATTTCACTGCAGCATTAACAAAGTCAGAAAAATCATTTCAGCGAAAGCAACAATTTAACAATATCGACATCTTGATCATTTTGAAACATGTTAACTACAGAATCCCAGAACAACAGATGTGGTTGCAATCTCTCAGATGAAAGTTCATACAAGATAGGTACTTTTTTCATTGCATCACATATTTCATGGTTTTTTTTTTATACAATTTTAGAATATTTCTTGGATCAAAGAGTTACCAAGACATTGAATGAATTCCCTACCACTGTCAGACTCAATTTAATCATTTAATTATTTGAGACTCCTCTCACCGACCAATTTTAACTGTGAATTCAAATGTGACCGACTTTGTTTGGAAAGCTTTGAAAGTGTATGTGATGTTTTCTGCAGAAAAAAGAACCCATCTTTTAGCAATTCAAACATTTTTTTCAGGTCACTACATTGCGAGGAGAGAGTTGCTGCCACTGGTGCACTGTAATTTTCCAAATGCTTGACAATTTACTTTTCTAATTTCGCATGCACTCAGCTTCTTGAAGTAAAGAACACTTGCACTTTCTGCTTCCAGCACTTGTAGAAACTGTAATAGATGCGGGCCTTTTTTCTCGTTAAGCTAATATTTAGAATATTACTGCATCACAGGTGGGCGTCATGTTGTAATAGATGCGTCTCTTTCGTTACAAGCGTATTTAGAATTTTAGCATAATGCAGCCTCAAAGGTTAGGCGCCATCTTGTAACGTTCAGCCGCTTACACTGCCGACTGTTTATTTGCCACGACTTGCTCAGGGTAGAATACACGAGACTCAGTTAATTGAACACTAGTTAATTTTGAAATAAAGTTCAAGTTCGAAGTTAGTTTGTTCTATACTTCATTTATANTTATAATTTTTTGAATGACACAGTTCACAGATGAATTACCGGTATTCAGAGTACGGACCGTACCGAGATAAATATCCAAGTACAGAACAGCGTCACAGTGGTTTACTAAATGATGTTCTTAAAAAACTGACCCGAAGAAACTTAAAATGCGGCTACCTCCCACACCGGCTGAGAANTGTTCTTAAAAAACTGACCCGAAGAAACTTAAAATGCGGCTACCTCCCACACCGGCTGAGAAATGATATATTAAAATCTAGTTGCCGATGTGGGGGTTCTAGTCCTGCCCGAACGCGGCCTAGGCTAGCATTGCATGATACTTCTCGANTTAGCCTTCCCTATTACTAAAAAAACATTTTTATTCTATTTTAGCAGAAGTTTTTGTGAACTTTGTATGTGGACTACGAAATTCTAAACTACTTGGCATTGTCACGTGTCAAGTTACAACAACATAATGCTTGTGCAGGCAGTGTCTATTAAGAGATAGTAGTATCACGAAACTTGTGTGACTCTCGACTCAAGTTACGTACAAATCAGACTGGCTGGCTCTACTCATCTTAGCCTTCTTGTTCTTCCGACTCATGTTCAGCTTTAGAATCATCTTTTTATTCTTTTATTGGAGCGTGAATCGCATATTTTCATTTATTCAATGATTTTGAATAAATTGTTCACAAATGACCCATCACTAGACACGTTTGTTTGTGGTGAAAAATTGTGATAGATTTCGTCAATTTTTTTTAACTGATTTCAATGAATATTTTGTCAATTTTTAATCCATTTCGTCAAAAATTTTGCTGAGAAAAAAAATGATTTGGTAATATCACTAAAATAAAATTGTATATATTGCTTAAAAAAATGCAAGCACTTGCATATATTTTATATTGCAACAAACTCTGGCTACTTTAGTGATGGCACAAAAATAAAAAGCATACATTTAATCAGAAAACGCAAGCACTGCCATTAATTCCATATTGCTTGGCTTAAGACTTGTCCTGTCAATCATTATATTCCCATACATTGAGAAACTCCTTTCACTGTCTACATTGCCGACTGGAATCCATACTGATTTCACTGCAGCATTAACAAAGTCAGAAAAATTATTTCAGCGAAAGCAACAATTTAACAATATCGACATCTTGATCATTTTGAAACATGTTAACTACAGAATCCCTGAACAATAGATATGGTTGCAAACTCTCAGATGAAAGTTCACACAAGATAGGTACTTTTTTTCATTGCATCACATATTTCATGATTTTTTTTTTTTAGACAATTTTAGAATATTTCTTGGATCAAAGAGTTACCAAGACATTCAATGAATTCCCTACCACTGTCAGACTCAATTAAATCATTTAATTATTTGAGACTCCTCTCACCGACCAATTCTAACTGTGAAGTGAAATGTGACTGACTTTGTTTGGAAAGCTTTGAAAGTGCATCTGATGTTTTCTGCAGAAAAAAGAACCCATCTTTTAGCAATTCAAACATTTTTTTCAGATCACTACATTGCGAGGAGAGAGTTGCTGCCACTGGTGGACTGGAATTTTCCAAATGCTTGACAATTTACTTTTCTAATTTCGCATGCACTCAGCTTCTTGAAGTAAAGAACACTTGCACTTTCTGCTTACAGCACTTGTAGAAACTCCACCATATTGTGCAGATATTCACTCAAATACTCTACACTCCGAAACCATGAGTTCCATCTAGTAATAACTGGAATGGGGAAAAGCTTGGCTTTCTGTGGCTGATGTTCATATTTTGTTGTTAAAAACTGCATGTAGACATTCTTCCTCTTTCTTACGTGTGTTTAAAAAGGCATCTTTGCTTGAGTGACACACGTGTTCAGCTCATCCAGACTACAGACCATGCAATCCCTACTAGATTAAGTTTATGCGCCCAGCTCTGTGTGTGCACCAACTTTCCAGAAACAAGAATTCGTATCGCCCTGATACACTAGGTCATGTAACGTGCAGAATCTGATGTTATTGATACAATGTTGAAATACTTTATTTCTAGTTTATGTACATCAACAATGGCTTGTGAAACTCTGTAGCATTTGTGCTCTTCAGAATTTGGACTCCTCGGACATAAAGTTTTCGAATTGTTGCATCTCCACACCCCTAAGACTTTAACCAAAACCATGAAAATGCACTGCCCTTCCTTGTCTGTGGTTTCATCACATGGTATGCAAACCCGTTGATCTTTGACTGCACCTGTAACAATACAGTGGAACCGCGTTATAGCGATAGTCGACAATGGCAAAATAAATTATTGCTATAGCGAGTTATTGTTATAACAAAATTTAGAGTGACCCGTAATTTTGTTATTGTATTTTCCCTTGTAGATCCTGTGTTTAAAGAATGCCGTAAACTACGCGTATGCAGTGACAAGTTAGTACAAATCATCTACGTCTGACAGCCAGCGGCATTATGTGACCAGCAGACGCGACATTGCTTCCTCCTCCATTCTTCTAATCCCACAACCAAATATGAGGGGAGGTGGCAGGAGGGAGTTAGATTCTTACCAATCAGCGCGCTACTTCACTCATTGTCACTCTCCTCTCTCTCTCTCTCACACACACACAGAGAGCCTGTTTCCTCTTCTCCTGCCTCCCCCCCCCCC
>NQII01003364.1:11658-76611 GCA_002778355.1 Clitarchus hookeri | reverse complement strand
AAAAAAAAAAAAAAGGAAGCCAGCAGTCCACCCTTTCAACGACTAGCTCTACTCCCATTCCTACCTCTCCCCTTATCTTACCATCTTCATTTCCTTATCCCTCATATCTCCTTTCTCAAGCCACCCACAATGATACGCGAGAGACTAACAAAGGCTGGCTTAGGCGAGAGACTAACAAAGGCTGGCTCGAGCATGGCAAGTGGGTGATGTCACTTGCTTGCGATACGATGTGTTTAAGCATTTAAAAAATATGAATTTACAATTGTTCCTATTGCTATAGTGAAAGGCTTTGTTAACAGATTTGCGTTAGGGAAAATGACAGTGCATTTAAAAACTATCGCAATAGCGGATGCAATGCTATAGCCCATGCTCGCAGTAACGCGGTTCCACTGTATTGGAAAACAGTACTGTAATGTATTGCACGACCCTAATGCACGCAACAATCCATGTACATGATCAATATACCTAACTGTAAAGCTAGTATGCCTGATGTTAAATGCAACTAAAAACGTTTGTTAAAATCTCGTTAACCTACCTTCAATGTATTTATTCATCCACTTTCTTAGACTGAGATAATCAACTTTTTCAAGAGGAATGTTAGCCTCCATCAATGCGCATGTTGTGGATAAAACAAATTCCTGTTTGTCTCGTTTCACTTTCTTAACATCAGAAACTATTTGTGTTAATGAAGTTTGTTGATTAACACCAGATGATGCTGCTAACCTATCCTTATTTTTGTTGTGCGACACACTTTTTTTATGCTTGACGCACGTGTCTTGCCTTTCCCACTCAATCCGCACATTACAATATTTGCACATGAGTATTTTCTTTGCTTTATCAAATATATAAAACCCTTCATCTGCGAATTCTCTTTCTCTGTCATAAATCGTCACAACCATGTTGAGTTAACTTGTCAGTTTCATAAAACATAGCCGGAAAAAAGCATATGGTAATACATAGATATTCGAATCTATGGAATGTACTGTGTGCCTTTGCCACATAATCGTAGACAAGTGTTCCGTAATTTTTCTATTTATAACATTTGTATACTACCAACAAGATTACATTAATTATGTTATGAAAAGTGAAAAGGTACGAACTGCAAACAAAATTAGTTTGTCACCAAGATCAGTTCATTTCCGAAACATAGCGATATTGCTTCAGTGGCGATGTTTTCGAAACATCGATTGTGTCGACTTTCCGGTTCCTACTATACATATTGAATCAATTTATCGCATTAGCATCTTAAAAATGTGTATTCCCAATGGAAATGTACTGATTTTGGCGTGTGTAAGCTGCATGCGTGCATACACCCACCAGAAATTTTTGATGTAAAATTAGGGATAATTAATATTTCACGTACAGGCCACACTGAATTTTTGTATTCCTGTAAATATTTTTAAGTCACGATTCCCTACAAACATGGGGGTCTATCTATGCACACTTGTGACGCCGCTGCAGGCGTGCGAACTACGTATATCTGTCTCGTAGAGCAGCGAAATTTAATCATGTATGGCATCTATGGTCGAGCTCACGTGTTTACATTTTACGCATCCGTGATAATTATTTTGTTTACAAATGTGAGTAAACAAATTATTGCACGAGGGAAAAGCTATTATTATTATACTTAGAAATTATGTTAAAATATGGAACTGTACTTTATGTTGACAAATTTCTTAATGTGTTTTGTGGGGAAACAAAATTTTTTTTGATGCCAATATCGCGTAAATAAACTGCGCACCACTTTTTGTAGTAGTAGGCTTTTTTTATGTGGGGTATATACACACAGAAATACTGTATTTTTTTTGCAAATTTTTTGTGTGTTTTGTTGGTTTTTGCGAGGTAAGTTATTTTTCGCGAGAAACTGTGTATTTTGTGTTTATTTCGCACACCACGAAAAACAGGTGTGTCTACCCATCACTAGTTGTGGTTAACTTGTTGCGTGAAAGATTTAGTGATAATCCAATTATTTGGTTGCTGATTATTTGGTTTTCAGTTTATTTGTGCATCACTTAAGAGCAGGACTGCCATTTTTACCATTTTATCAGTTTTGATGGTTTTTTATATTATCAAATGGATAAACGGATTTAAAGGGAAAATCACTTTTTTTTTCCTTCATACAATTGCAGACACCTTGTTTGCAAATGAAGGATGGAGTCATAGATCCGTATGCAATATGGATGCCAGCATTGGAATTTCCAACATACACTAAGCACCCAAGTGGTAATAATTTGCACTACACCACAATGGAGATCTTTCAACTTTGAGCAGTTGGTAACGTACGTACAGAAAAAGAACAAGGGTTCTTTGAAAATGTTGATTCGGCGAAACAAACAAAAATCGACAAGATTCGATTGTTGTTTTTTGTGTTCCACAATACTGTAAATCATTACTTATTTAAAAATTTTTGTTTTATATGTCAGTAGGAGTAAAGTATTTGCTTCCACGCAGCGAGAAAAAAATAGTAATTAATCGAGCGGATGTGTATTGCTAGTTCTGCTTAAATAAAATGTACGCAATGTTTGTCGAGTATCGATTAGNTATGTCGAGTATCGATTAGTTGACTAGTTTCGATATATGTTGTACGTATGTAACCTAAAGACATCACACTCACAAAAAAATGCATGTCGCAAGAATGCAGCTACTAATATTTATTATGATAATTTGAGTCAGAGTGTTATGCCATTTACGTGATATCTAATTCTGGTCATTAAAAAATATGATTTTGCTATAAACGATTTGTAACACGAGAAAGATGCTGTATTTGTTGTACGGAATGTGTAATCATTCTCCCAAGTTGTGTTTCGTTGTCGTCGTGGCATTTTAAAATTCCGAAAAGTGGAGAAAGTTTACACTGCACAAGAAAAAAATCACTCTTTGCTACTTTACGTTGCGTAAAATATCTATAAATATGTTTACGAGAAATGTTGGTGTGTGTTANCAGCGAGAAAAAAATAGTAATTAATCGAGCGTATGTGTATTGCTAGTTCTGCTTAAATAAAATGTACGCAATGTTTGTCGAGTATCGATTAGTTGACTAGTTTCGATATATGACGTACGGATGTAACCTAAAAACATTACACTCACAAAAAAATGCACGTCGCAAAAATGCAGCTACTAATATTTATTCTGATAATTTGAGTCAGAGTGTTATGCCATTTACGTGATATCTAATTCTGGTCATTTAAAAATATGATTTTGCTATGAACGATTTGTAACACGAGAAAGATGGTGTATTTGTTGTACGGAATGTGTAATCATTCTCCCAAGTTGTGTTTCGTAGTCGTCGTGGCATTTTAAAATTCCGAGAGGTGAAGAAAGTTTACACTGCACAAGGCAAAAATCACTCTTTGCTACTTTACGTTGCGTAAAATATCTATAAATATGTTTACGAGAAATGTTGGTGTGTGTTANCAAAAATCACTCTTTGCTACTTTACGTTGCGTAAAATATCTATAAATATGTTTACGAGAAATGTTGGTGTGTGTTATGTTCATAACCTGCTCATGTTATATGGTTATGATTACACCAAGTATTGCCATGAACAAAAAAATTCTACTGCCAAAGATTATGCAAGTATTATGTGACTAAAAAAAACAGTAAGCCTAGTGAAGTGTAAAAATTAAGAACTTCAGTGACTTCACAAGCAGGTCTTATGATGACCTGTATTTTAACGTCTCATGTCGCAGTTTTAAAAATAAATTTAATGAATTAAATTCTGATTTTATATGGAGCACTTCCATAAAATTTGTAATTTTAGTTTGAAACAAAGCATAGGCCTATTCTGCAAGATATTTTGTAACAAAAATTTTATTTACAAATACTTTTGTCCNTTAGTTTGAAACAAAGCATAGGCCTATTCTGCAAGATATTTTGTAACAAAAATTTTATTTACAAATACTTTTGTCCGAAAACCAAAAAAGTCATGACCGTTGTATGAAATTATTGGTTGCTAACAGCATCCCCATTCACAGAAGAAAAAGACATTCAGACGGGGAGTCACTCGCGTCAGATGGAGGAACTTGGGAAGATGTGCGTGCCGGTGTTGGAGTGAGGGAAAGGAGGAGAGGTACTATCAGAAGTAGAGCTATAGTCGGTTCACGACTGGAAGAGACTTTCTTGAAGCCCTGCTAAAAATCTACTTTCAAGCCCATTTTGNTTAGTTTGAAACAAAGCATAGGCCTATTCTGCAAGATATTTTGTAACAAAAATTTTATTTACAAATACTTTTGTCCCAAAACCAAAAAAGTCATGACCGTTGTATGAAATTATTGGTTGCTAACAGCATCCCCATTCACAGAAGAAAAAGACATTCAGATGGGGAGTCACTCGCGTCAGATGGAGGAACTTGGGAAGATGTGCGTGCCGGTGTTGGAGTGAGGGAAAGGAGGAGAGGTACTATCAGAAGTGGAACTGGCAGAGGATAAGAAAGGTGGGGGTACGTTGGATATAGACTAGGAGGGGGTGGAGGGGGATGGTACATACTGAGGAATGTTGGAGGGGCAGCGAAAAGCTATCTGCCTACCGCTCGTATGTTTTAGATGTAGGAAGACTGCTGCTTGCAACTTCTCCATGTGCCAAGCGTGAAAAGCATGATACATGTAACAGTTAGTAGACAATGTTACATTGTTTATGATGGTTCGTGCATTTTTTGCATCTTATGTTAAGCAGATTTAAATAGTGAGTGTAGCTTTGTGTGTTACAGTTTTAGTAAACCTTAGTTCTGTTTAAATTATGNTGTTAAGCAGATTTAAATAGTGAGTGTAGCTTTGTGTGTTACAGTTTTAGTAAACCTTAGTTCTGTTTAAATTATGGAGTGAGCTAATAAAAGAAAAACACTGGACATTGCAACAAAGTTCAAAATCATATGCAAGGTTTTCAAATGTACGTAGCCTAAATAAACACCCTTTTAGTGTAGTTCATTATATAAAAAATTCAACAATATTTGTGTGCTTAGTATTTCTCACATCAGTATGATCAGTGACACATTTATTGCATTTAGTTCTTTCAATGAAGTTAAGATTGAATATTTTATTTCCGTACAAACAATATTTTCGTCTGCTTCATCAAAACACTCTCATAGGAAGAACTGCAAAACAATCACGTCTCACGAAAGACGTTAAACTAGAGTTCCCCACACCACCAGTAAAATAAACAGAACCATAACTACTATATTGTGTGGTCATAACAAAACTAAAACTAATTCGGAATGGCAACCAACTATAGTAGCCTACATACCGTTGTGTGAATTATACTGTTGAGTTGAGCAGAAATATCTACAGTCTATGAGATGTTACAAGTGTACAAGACAGTGAATTCTGCATGACAAAAGTAGTGGGAAAATAAAGGTAATGTAAATTTTATGGCTAAATAAGTAAACAAATTGTAAACATATGACAGTAATTCACACTTTTCTATAGTAAAAAAAGTTAAAATCATAAGTTTTTCATTTATTGTAAATGTCTGTTTTCAATGTGGACATTTCAAAATATTATTCCTGATTGTCCAAATATTTTTCTAACCTACCAAACAGCTACATTTGTTTACATTTGAACAGATACGTGTGTTGTCCGCGGGTTGGAACAGAACAGGAAAGTAACATCTGTTCATGGTGCCAGCCCTTCCGGTTACGAACATTTTCCTTGCCTACACATGGGACTATATAATATAATAAGTACGATACACAGCCGGAGTCATGCTCTTATTTGTTAACGGGGCACTCTTAGCCGTTAGACCTTTCTGCACCCCGGCCTCCCAGTAGGCGGGGAAGAGGGATCACGCCCTCTCAACGCACACATGACCAGCGCTTACCGAAATTGACCAAATCCGTAGCTCCGACCTGTTCATCATGCCGCACTGAGCGTAGCCCCGATCTGATTTACCAGATTGCACCGAGCATGTCCTACCACAAGGCCTGAGATCCTAGCACTCAGTTTACCAAGCGTGTGGTCTGGCCGGAGCACTAGCCACACCCCTGACGTCATCTCGGGGACGCCCCCGGAGCAGTGCCCTGCCCACCGCCCGGCTCTTAAATAAGAGGAAGAATCTCTCCGAGCCTCCTCCAGCATGCAGAGTCAACCACTGCCAGCACGAGTCCAACCTCAACTGATCCGTACACCAGAGAAAACCTCCGGATGGGCCAACCAGATCATCCCATGCTACCTCTTATTTTCCATGACACGTATGGGTTTTCCAATGCCTGACCGCCAGGGCCCCACCCACGGGCAGGGAGACGCGGGGTCCCTCTGAAAATTGGTGGGTACCGTCATCATAGTCCGGTTTTATACCCTAGTATTTCTTCACAGAGCGCCGTGATCGCCACGCCGCCCATGATGCTCGGCCCCGCTGACGTCAGAAACGCGTCCATTTCCATACATAGAATTTTTTCACAGGGAAATTCCTGTTTTGGGCCCCAGTGGCCTGGATGTCAATAGGTCCAACACCTCGCCAAGTGGTTGGGCCTAGGTACTAACTATCGGCCACAACCATCACGGCAGATACCCCTATACAGCCGCTAGGAAGCTGTTTCCCATAGGGAACGGGCGGCAGAGCCCAATTCGTTTAAATAGGGGTGGCGCATGAAGCCTTGGGTTGCCATGGATGTTGAGAGGATATAAGAGACGCATCACACACTCTTTCCGGAAATCGGTACGGAGACTGGGCTGTAGCATAGTACTGCCACACCGCCTCAAGTGTCCAGCCTCCTTTCTCCCACTGGAGGAAGTGTATTATTGATCTGCTGTTTGCTTTGCGAGCATAAAAGAGAGAGAGAGAGCGAGAGTGAGAGATATATATATATAGAGAGAGAGAGAGAGAGGTAGGTGTGTAGTGTGGCGCGCTAAGAGAGAACTGACGAATGACGGGGGTCAGAGGGGCATGAGACAGGGGGAGAAGGAGAAGCAGTTAAGACGGTCGAGAGACAGGAGTAGAATTGTTACGGGGAGAGCGAAGTAGGGAGGGACGTTCTGTGATCTTCAGGTTTTGTGTGTGTGAGACGGAGAGAGAGAGACAATGAGTGAAGTAGCACGCTGATTGGTAGGCAACTAACTCCCTCATGCCTCTTTCACAAACTTGTAGGAGGAAGCAAGGTCGCGTAGTGTACGGCATTGGTTACTCGTTATAGTGACAATCTATTTTGCCATTGTCGACTATTATAACGTGGTTCCACTGTATTCACAAGTTAATGCTAGATATAATCTTGTAAATGTAATGTTCTGGCTTAAATTGTAAATAATAGGAAATTCTCTAACTTTCCTACTTGTGGTGGTGTTTGTGTGTGTTTTATTGTAACAAAGTGAACTATAGTAAGCATGCTCATAATGTTCAATATTTTATAGGCACAATTATATCAGAAATATTATAGTGATTTATTTTAATGGACATAAACATTTTAGTTTCAAGAATTTTTGGGAGCTGGATCAAGGATTTTTGCTCAAAGGTTGGTGGCAGCCCTGCTTAAGAATAAAAATAAACACTTGAGTCATAATTTCACATAAAAAAAAATTTGTGCTGCTGTGTTTTTGTATAAACCAACAGACTAAAGATAACATTAAAAACAACTTATTCAAATAAATTTCTGATAAAATATTTATTTTAAATTAAAACTTTAATTCTTGAAATTGAGAAAAATTTAATTTTTATTTATTTTAATTTTTTTTTTTAGTGTTCTTTTGTCGGTCGAACCATGCTCAATCCCTCAGTTAAAATTGCTACAACTTATTTATTTGTGACAATTTTTGCCAACCATTATTTGTTGAGTCGTTTTCAATCACTAACCAAACTCGCAACCAATAGTTTCCGATAATAATCACGCCTGTCAAAATACCACCACGTCTATAACCTCATACCAAATTCTGTTTACAGTAACAAGCTCATAGATTGTTCGATACAGTGTCAGAGATTGTATGATTCGTTCTCATTGTTGCCAACCTACAAGTGCAGTAAACACACTTAAAAATAAAAATAATAAGAGTAGTCAATATAATACCAAAAACTGCTGTGGGATGTTAACGATACTTTCAATAGTACCAGTTGTTGATTATCTGCATTGTTTTGCACTTACGTAGTGTTCGAAAACAATTTATGCATGCAAACTTGGGCAAATGTACTGTGAATGAACTTACAAGAAAACAATCAGCGATTGTTGTATGTGGTCAGCAATTAGCATTTTTTATATGGGCATTATGACAGGACTAAAATAAATAATTGGGAAATATGGTAAAATGTAAATAACGGGAACAAAGAATCGAAAATCCAGTGTACATAAACATATGTTTGGTAAAATGTGCTTGTTTTCTTTTAACTTGCTATATTGCTCATGTTCCTCACTTAAAATATATTTTCCCAGCTGGTACAATGTAATTTTGATCATTTAACTGTCAGGGATGTGTTGTGAACTAGTTTTTGAGGTTAGGAAAAAACTAAAAGTGATTATTTGGATTATACGAGTTTTTGGCCATAATTCAATTATTCAGGCACTCGGCAGTCCCAATTAACACGAATAATCAGGAATTTGCTGTACTGAAATGAGTTGTGCAAGTTAGAACAATATTGGCAGTCTTTTCTAGAAGATTATACGAAGGAATTTCCATTCATTGTTACGCCTGAAAAGGGCAAAAGTTTGCTTCCTGCAGTATTTTCATGTGCGACTTACGTATCTACTTCTGTACAGCCCCCTCCCCCTTAAGAATATTTTTGTATTTGTGGAGGGGGGGTATACACGAAACAACCTCCTTTCCCTGTACAGTATCGTATCTGACCATTTTTGTTTGCTATTATCAGGATGTTTGCTCAATGAAAACAAACCTTTAAAAATGAAGGCAAACAATACAAAATACATTGCTTAAAAAAATTATTCAAATCAAGAATTTACGAATTACAATACTCTTAACATACCTGCTGCGGAATCGGTAAAACATAGCATGGCTGCCATGATACAACACTGTGCGATGCGCTGCTTTATCTCTCACACTCATATTCACACAAACATGTGAAGGTAATGAAAGGAAAACAATGTGAATATATACAGAGAGAAAATTTCCTGTTCTGAAACCTTGCACAACGTAAGCATAACTAATAAAACACGTACAGTAAACATTAAATAAATGTTCACAAGTACAACACAACTTTCAAATTTATTTTACCAAAGTTACCGTGCACATTTTGAAATGTTCTAAAATGTAATTTTTTTAACTTAAATTCGGCTGCGAAACAGCAACGTTTCTTCCCTATTGTCATGCCACATGTACCAACAGTACCAGTAACACAAAGTTACGTATGGTATAACTGTTATTTGGCTGCAACCATGCTGCTACAAGGTGGCAGCAGTGTCCGCTTGCCCGATTGCAACAATATTCACGTGATCGATAACGGTGCAGATTGTCCGTTCACGCACTCTCACAAGTCGCTAACAAAGCGGAACGTAAGACAACTAACTCTCGTAAACACATTCAATTTGAGTGGCTTAGTTGTCATCTAGTACTCTCTGTCCCATATAACTTGGCAAGATAATGACAGTCAGTGAGTGGCAACTTGAAGTATACGAAACAAACAAAGTGCCATTTACAAAATCCTGTATCAGCTGATTCATGAACAAACAAAAGTTAACATTACGTTGGCTATTCTGACTGCACTGCCGACGCATATCAAACAAGCAGAAAATACACGGATAAGAGTTCCTAGATTAATTAATACACTTTATTTTACGTGGTCACAAAACAGTGGTTGTTAGTATTACAAACTAAACTTTGTACGTATAGGTAGGGCCATGGACTTTTCGCGATCGCGAATAAACGATGATAAATGCGAAATTGTCACAAATTTCACTTTTTACGCGAAATTAGGCATATCGGACTTTAATGCGCTAATAAGCCACTTTTCCAGTAAAATTTTGTTTATATTATTGCAAAGCAAACACGCACTCGCATTTTAACACTAGGTGGCAAAATACCGTATTTGGCCATGTATAGGCTGCACATTTGTACAAAACCAAACTACTAAAGAAAGTGGAGTGCAACTTATTTACGAGAAATTGGCTTTAAAAAAGAATTTTACCCCCAAAACATGTTCAGAAATTTGTCAACATACAGTATATTTTAATGTTTTAACTTAGTTTCCAAGGGGGTAAAAAAAATGAGAATAAATGAATAGACATGTGCAAAGGTCTTTTTTTAAATGCAAAGCCTACATCGTGCGAAGGATTTTCAAAGAAAATCAAAGTCGAAGGATTAAAATATATATATATATATATATTAATTTATAGTGGCCTACCAAGTTTATTCAACTCATTTGTACTGATACTGCCAAACAAATGTATGTCTANCATGTAGCTAACGGCTAGGGTGTTTTTTCAAATGTTGATTTTCAAAAGTTTCTTCCCGTTGTGAACCGACTATAGCAGAGGATAAGAAAGGTGGGGGTACGTTGGATATAGACTAGGAGGGGGTGGAGGGGAATGGTACATACTGAGGAATGTTGGAGGGGCAGCGAAAAGCTATCTGCCTACCGCTCCTATGTTTTAGATGTACGAAGACTGCTGCTTGCAACTTCTCCATGTGCCAGGCGTGAAAAGCATGATACATGTAACAGTTAGTAGACAATGTTACATTGCTTATGATGGTACGTGCATTTTTTGCATCTTATGTTAAGCAGATTTAAATAGTGAGTGTAGCTTTGTGTGTTACAGTTTTAGTAAACCTTAGTTCTGTTTAAATTATGAAGTGTGCTAATAAAACAAAAACACTGGACATTGCAACAAAGTTCAAAATCATATGCAAGGTTTTCAAATGTACGTGGCCTAAATAAACACCCTTTTAGTGTAATTCATTATATAAAAAATTCAACACTATTTGTGTGTTGAGTATTTCTCGCATCAGTATGATCAGTGACACATTTATCACATTTAGTTCTTTCAATGAAGTTAAGATTAAATTTTTTATTTCCCTACAAACAAAATTTTCCACTGCTTCATCAAAACACACTCGTAGGAAGAACTGCAAAACAATCACGTCTCACGAAAGACGTTAAAGTAGAGTTCCCCACACCACCAATAAAATAAACAGAACCAGAACTAGTATATTGTGTGGCCATAACAAAAATAAAACTAATTCGGAATGGCAACCAGCTATAGTAGCCTACATACCGTTGTGTGAATTATACTGTTGATTTGAGGAGAAATATCAATAGGGCGTGTATGCAATTGTGAAGTGCAGTCTATGAGATGTTACAAGTGTACAAGACAGTGAATTCTGCATGACAAAAGTAGTGGAAAAATAAAGGTAATGTAAATTTTATGGCTAAATAAGCAAACAAATTGTAAACATATGCTGGTAATTCACACTTTTCTATAGTAAAACAAGTTAAAATCATAAGTTTTTCATTTGTTGTAAATGTCTGTTTTCAATGTGGACATTTCAATATATTATTCCTGATTGTCCAAATATTTTTCTAACCTACCAAACAGCTACATTTGTTTACATTTTAACAGATACGTGTGTTGTCCGCGGGTTGGAACAGAACAGGAAAGTAACATCTGTTCATGGTACCAGCCCTTCCAGTTACGAAAATTTACAATGTCTACACATGGTACTGGAGGAAGTGTATTATTGATCTGCTGTTTGCTTTGCGAATATGAGAGAGAGAGAGAGAGAGAGAGAAGTGTGGTGTGGCGCGCTAAGAGAGGACTGACGAGGGACGGGTGGAGAAAAGAAGCGGTCATAGGGGCGTGAGACAGGGAGAGAAGGAGAAGCAGTTAAGAGGGGGCGAGAGACGGGAGTAGAATTGTTAGGGGGAGAGGGAAGTAGGGAGGGACGTTCTCTGATCTTCAGGTTTTGTGTGTGTGAGACGGAGAGAGAGACAATGAGTGAAGTAGCACGCTGATTGGTAGGCAACTAACTCCCTCGTGCCTCTTCCACAAACTTGGAGGAGGAAGCAAGGTCGCGCAGTGTACGGCATTGGTTAAACACAGGATTTACATGGGCAAATATAATAACAAAAAAATTATGGGGCTCGGTAAATTTGTTATAATGATAACTCGTTATAGTGACAATCTATTTTGCCATTGTCGACTATTATAACGTGGTTCCACTGTATTCACAAGTTAATGCTAGATATAATCTTGTAAATGTAATGTTCTGGCTTAAATTGTAAATAATAGGAAATTCTCTAACTTTCCTACTTGTGGTGGTGTTTGTGTGTGTTTTATTGTAACAAAGTGAACTATAGTAAGCATGCTCATAATGTTCAATATTTTATAGGCACAATTATATCAGAAATATTATAGTGATTTATTTTAATGGACATAAACATTTTAGTTTCAAGAATTTTTGGGAGCTGGATCAAGGATTTTTGCTCAAAGGTTGGTGGCAGCCCTGCTTAAGAATAAAAATAAACACTTGAGTCATAATTTCACATAAAAAAAAATTTGTGCTGCTGTGTTTTTGTTTAAACCAACAGCCTAAAGATAACATTAAAAACAACTTATTGAAATAAATTTATGATGAAATATTTATTTTAAATTAAAACTTTAATTCTTGAAATTGAGAAAAATTTAATTTTTATTTATTTTAATGTTTTTTTTTTAGTGTTCCTTTGTCGGTCGAACCATGCTCAATCCCTCAGTTAAAATTGCTACAACTTATTTATTTGTGACAATTTTTGCCAACCATTATTTGTTGAGTCGTTTTCAATCGCCAACCAACCATATACTAACCAAACTCGCAAACCAATAGTTTCCGATAATAATTACGCCTGTCAAAATACCACCACGTCTATAACCTCATACCAAATTCTGTTTACAGTAACAAGCTCATATATTGTTCGATATAGTGTCAGAGATTGTATGATTCGTTCTCATTGTTGCCAACCTACAAGTGCAGTAAACACATAAAAATAATAAGAGTAGTCAATATAACACCAAAAACTGCTGTGGGATGTTAACGATACTTTCAATAATACCAGTTGTTGATTATCCGCATTGTTTTGCACTTACGTAGTGTTCAAAAACAATTTATGCATGCAAACTTGGGCAGATGTGCTGTGAATGAACTTACAAGAAAACAATCAGCGATCGTTGTATGTGGTCAGCAATTAGCATTGTTTATATGGGCATTATGACAGGACTAAAATAAATAATTAGGAAATATGGTAACATGTAAGTAACGGGAACGAAGAATCGAAAATCCAGTGTACATAAACATATGTTTGGTAAAATGTGCTTGTTTTCTTTTAACTTGCTATATTACTCATGTTCCTCACTTAAAATATATTTTCCCAGCTGGTACAATGTAATTTTGATCATTTAAGTGTCAGGGATGTGTTGTGAATTAGTTTTTGAGGCTAGGAAAAAACTAAAAGTGATTATTTGGATTATACGAGTTTTTGGTCATAATTCAATTATTCAGGCATTCTGCAGTCCCAATTAACACGAATAATCAGGAATTTACTGTACTGAAATGAGTTGTGCAGGTTAGAACAATATTGGCAGTCTTTTCTAGAAGATTATATGAAGGAATTTCCATTCATTGTTAAGCCTGAAAAGGGCAAAAGTTTGCTTCCTGCAGTATTTTCATGTGCGACTTACGTATCTACTTCTGTACAGCCCCCTCCCCCTTAAGAATATTTTTGTATTTGTGGAGGGGGGGTATACACGAAACAACCTCCTTTCCCTGTACAGTATCGTATCTGACCATTTTTGTTTGCTATTATCAGGATGTTTGCTCAATGAAAACAAACCTTTAAAAATGAAGGCAAACAATACAAAATACATTGCTTAAAAAAATTATCCAAATCAAGAATTTACGAATCACAATACACTTAACATACCTGCTGTGGAATCGGTAAAACATAGCATGGCTGCCATGATACAACACTGTGCGATGCGCTGCGCTGCTTTATCTCTCACACTCATATTCACACAAACATGTGAAGGTAATGAAAGGAATACAATGTAAATATATACAGAGAGAAAATTTACTGTTCTGAAACCTTGCACAACGTAAGCATAACTAATAAAACACGTACAGTAAACATTAAATAAATGTTCACAAATACAACACAGCTTTCAAATTTATTTTACCAAAGTTACCGTGCACATCTTTTAATGTTCTAAAGTGTTTTTTTTTTTAACTTAAATTTGGCTGTGAAACAGCAACGTTTCTTCCCTATTGTCATGCCACACGTACCAGCACAGAACAGTAGCAGTAACACAAAGTTACGTATGGTATAACTGTTATTTGGCTGCAACCATGTGGCAAGGCAACAGCATGAAAACTACCATAGCCGTACGCACCATGCTGCTACAAGGTGGCAGCAGTGTCCGCTTGCACGATTGCAACAATATTCACGTGATCGATAACGGTGCAGATTGTCCGGTCACGCGCTCTCACAAGTCGCTAACAAAGCGGAACGTTAGACAACTAACTCTCGTAAACACATTCAATTTGAGTGGCTTAGCTGTCATCTAGTACTCTCTGTCTTATATAACTTGGCAAGATAATGACAGTCAGTGAGTGGCAACTTGAAGTATACGAAACAAACAAAGTGCCATTTACAAAATCCTGTATCAGCTGATTCATGAACAAACAAAAGTTAACATTACGTTGGCTATTCTGCCTGCACTGCCGACGCATATCAAACAAGCAGAAAATACACGGATAAGAGTTCCTAGATTAATTAATACATTTTATTTTACGTGGTCACAAAACAGTGGTTGTTAGTATTACAAACTAAACTTTGTACGTATAGGTAGGGCCATGGACTTTTCGCGATCGCGAATAAACAATGATAAATGCGAAATTGTCACAAATTTCAGTTTTTACGCGAAATTAGGCATATCGGACTTTAATGCGCTAAAAAGCCACTTTTCCAGTAAAATTTTGTTTATATTATTGCAAAGCAAACACGCACTCACATTTTAACACTAGGTGGCAAAATACCGTATTTGGCCATGTACAGGCTGCACATTTGTACAAAGCCAAACTACTAAAGAAAGTGGAGTGCAACTTATTTACGAGAAATTGGCTTTAAAAAAGAATTTTACCCCCAAAACATGTCAGAAATTTGTCAACATACAGTATATTTTAATGTTTTAACTTAGTTTCCAAGGGGGTAAAAAAAATGAGAATAAATGAATAGACATGTGCAAAGGTCTTTTTTTAAATGCGAAGCCTACATTGTGCCAAGGATTTTCAAAGAAAATCAAAGTCGAAGGATTAAAAAAAAAAAATATATTAATTTATAGTGGCCTACCAAGTTTATTCAACTCATTTGTACTGATACTGCCAAACAAATGTATGTCTATTAGACACTGAGCAATGGAATAAAACAGAAATATTAAAGTATCAAAATCTGCAAGAAAGTAATCATTATACATTTAGATACCTGCAAACTTTATAAAAACTACCATGCTCCATATATCCAGTCCCATTTGGTACCGCTGAACTCCTACGCGTGATAAATACGTTAACTGCTATGACATTGCCGAACATAATTATAGATAACAGGATAACAGCCCTCAACTAAAATCCAAAAAAAAAAATACATTCATACATCCATTAAAAATATATATGAAAAACGATTTACGCTGGCTGGTGTTTATAACCAATTTAGAAAGAAAGTTTCTAGGAAACCTGTAAAATAAACGTGGATAAGGGAACAATGCATCAAGGTTCCTGCACATTTTTCTGTTGTGTTCACAATTATTTATTACGATTACTTTTTTTTTTGTGGTAATGTGGCCAACTACAAAACCCACTGCCAAAACCAAAAAATAGGAGCACAGACAAATACGTTGTAATAACCACCGGAAAAACGAACAAGGAACAAAACCAGACGGGAGCACTAATACTATTCTTCTGGGTAAAGGTCCGTCAACCATGGAGGGAAAGAAGGAACAAGGGATAGCAAGGTAGGAGAGGGCCGGTCACCTTGGACAACTAACAGGACACCAAACTCCCAAAATCAGAATATATCATCATGCTGAAGTAAAAACCGAGCGAGAACGTCACAAACTACCTGAGGGTCATGAAAAAGTGCCGAAGGGTAAGAGACAGCAAACCTCACAAGAAGCCGTTGAAGGGCGGCATACAACTAACTTTGATCGCCTTCAGTGGAACACTGAAACAAGAGAAGGGTCAAATCTGTACTAGGGGCGTCGCAGGAGGGATTAGGGACTATATGAAGTTTATACAAACGAGACTGGGATGCATTATGACCTGAAAGGAGACAAAAAGTGACTGCTAAACTACGGGAACTACAATGATGATATCCTTGCAGAGAATATGTATGAAATAAATGTGTATATAAAGTATTAAAAACTGAAGTACAATTTTCCCATGTCTGCTTCCAACGATGTAAAATTTCCCCATTTAATATGGGATACAAAACCGAAAAGGAAATTTTAACTTATTTCATTTTACAGTGTCCAAAAAGTAACTAGACTAATACTAATACAACAAACCATGCAAGTTGTAGTAAAAACAAACAAAGAAAAAAAAATGTTTGCCTATATTTTTACAAATACTTAATTCTGAACACCGAAAACAGTAAGCATGCGTAAGGCTGTTTACATGTTTTGTTGGTGTTGACAGTCAAGTAATAGGCTTAAAACAAAAATGGTGTTTATATATATATATATGCGCATAGGTTTCACAATACACAAGGTTATTGTTACTTGCAAAATATCTACTCTCAAAACAAAGTTATTTTCAAAAATCAAAATGTAGACTAATTTATGATTTAAACTTGGGTTGATATAAATTATTTGTTTATGAACAGGAAGATTCAAAATAAATGCATGTCACAAAATAAATTTTAACATGAAAATGTAACAAATGAAATAGTAAACATAATAGGACATTTTTTATAATGAATATGAAGGGACCACTTTCTATGTTCAAACTATTGGGGAAACTTCATGTGTACACGTCTTCAAATAATATACAAAACTGATATACTATTAAATTTACATATGCAAANTATATATATATATATAAAAGAAGGGACCACTTTCTATGTTCAAACTATATTGGGGAAACTTCATGTGTACACGTCTTCAAATAATATACAAAACTGATATACTATTAAATTTACATATGCAAAGTACTTTATATAATAAATCTTTAATAAAATTTAATAAACATGATATAATAATATCTCTTAATATCCTGTGGGAAAACATATTAACTAAAAAACACAATAAATTTTTTTAAAAATATAAACGTAAGATAAACTGAACCCGTATGGCTAGTTTTTTAAGGGCCCAAAATAAAAAACCGATAATGCATTTTGACAAGTAATGCATACAGACTTGATAATCATCCACACTACAATGTCTGGTTTGTGGGTGTGGCTGGGTGCAAAATGTCAAGTAAATAATAGCATAAAGAAAAAATAGCCATGTCAGAATTAGAAAGGCAAAGAAATATAAATTTTTGAGACAGAAAATCCACATTGTATTTGTGTTATGTGATGGTCACCCTAATAAGCTGCCTTTCAAGGTTGTCTCTTAGATCACCAGAACAATAGCTAGGAGGGTTGGCTTGACACCACTACACAAGGGTTTCCACAGCCTGCTGTTTACAGGCCCTCCAACTGTGAGGCCCCATGTCTTGGTCCCTAACAAAAAAAGAGAGACAGAGGGAGAAAAAAAGAAAGAGACAAAGGAAAGAACTAGGCTGTAAAAACATCCCCCCCCCCCACTACACCCTCGCAACCCCTGACACCTCTGGACACACCCCTCCTCAATGTCAAGCTGGTAGATTGCTATCTCAGCATGGTGGAGCTTGGGACAAAAACTACAAACTTTGTTTGAAAAACAGTGGAAGTTTAGCACATTTTCTACTGAGGCTTTCGGTTCCAGTGCTTCCTTATACCTATACTGGAATACTTTCAAAGTTCATAATGACCTGCAGGGAGGGGAAACATTTGGTGAAAATGTTCAACTTTTCACTCCAAGATTTTTTAATTCGAAGATGAATTTGAAGGTACAGAAGTCTTCGATTCGACTTTGAAAATTCGAAGCAAACAAAGTGCCATTTACAAAATCCTGTATCAGCTGATGCACGAACGAACAAAAGTTAAAATTATGTTGGCTATTCCGAGTGCACTGCCGATGCATAACACAAAAGCAGAAAATACGCGGATAAGAAAGAGTTCTTAGATTTATTAATACATTTTATTTTACAAAGTCACAAAACAATGGTTGTTAGTGTTAAAAACTAAACTTTGTGATAATGTAGTTATGTATAGGTGTTCAAAATGAAATGTACAATAGAACGATACGACGCGGAAAAGTTTTCTGAAGTTGTGCTAACTTCAGAAAGCTTTTTCACGTCGTATCATCCCTCTCCAACCTCGCTTTCAACACGTCCTTGATGTTAATTCCAATAGCATACAGAAATATTGCATAATATTGTTGAATTATCTTTTCTAATAATTTGACAAAACGACACGAATTTGAAATTATTTCCAGNCCGTAATATAAGAACTATCAACTTTAAAAATGACGCTATCTGTTGACCAAAAAAAGGGTTGCTCAAACTTTGCCATGACGTGCTGTGCGCGCCATCTGTCTGATATTTTGCGAGGTATTACCAGCCAGAAATGAACCTCTTTCCTGCGCGATATATAAAAAATTTACAAACAGATGCCAATAGTAGTTATATTTTTCCATGAGCTCTGCATAATTTTGAAAGTAACATATATTTCATGTACAACAATTTGGAGTACAAGTAATTTATATTTGGCCGGTAATCGTTTGTCTACGTAAATTATACGCCATAGTGTTCTCTAGAAACCCATCTCCTTGTTTCCGTAGACAGTGAGACACGCGTGAATAATTTTTAAGCAATTCTAACGTTATTCCACGTCACATATTTCCAACTTGTATATATTAGCTATAACGTCCAAGGTGTGATAATAGATACAACAGACTGTCTCGCAAATGTAAACCCATATTCACTATCTCGGACAAATTAAAAAAGAGTTAGCAAATATTTAATTATTTGCAACATTTTATATTTTTACTTTTATAACCTACTTATTTTTTTTAGACAGATATCAGTCTTAAAATATCTTAAAATTTGTTTAGCATTAGAGTACAATGAGAAGTGGATTAGCTGACAGCGTGTTGATAAAAAAATACAGCCCCGACTTGACGGACCAGCTGATGGCGGAAGGATACGTAGTCAGATGTAAACAGTGGCGCTACTTTCGCCGAGCTGTCAAAAAGTGGACTTCTTATATGGTACAGAATATAGTAATGTATAGATGTCCAAAATGAACTGCAAATTAAAATGGTCTGTATTCAAATTAAATATACTTGATGCACCAGCTGATGGCGAAAGGATACATTAACAAAAAGTAAACATTGGCACTACTCTCGCAGAACTGACAAAATATTGCCAAATTACATGAATCAGAGAGTACTTGGAGTCATTGATTGAAGTAATAAATAAAGGGTAAAGTTATACATGGAATATTATTATTATTTCTAATTTTCTGGTTATAAATTGGGAGGGGTCTATACACGAAGGAGGGCTTTACAGACGTAAATACGGTTAATATTTTGCATGACCGTAACAATGACATTTCAAATCATCCGAATTCGAGCAAACACACAAACAATGCGAAGAGTATTGAGGCCAACCGTACAATAAATAGTTATTTGTCAGTGCCAGGTCTGGCGTCAATAACGCTATTAGAGTATAGTGTTTCTTCGCATCATTCTTGGTCGAGCGCAACATTCCGCTTAGCGTATCTGATCATGCAGCGCCGCTGTTTTCGCAGAATGTTTCCAAATTCGGAAATTGTAAAAAATATTTGTGGAAAAAAAAGACAACAGTAGTTGTGGCAGAAATGGCTGGAGCAACAAAAGAAGGTATTGTACATCATTCGCAGAGTGGGTCATATTTCATGGCAACTGACAGAACTAATGATACTGAGTCTAAAATATATCCCATTTTGACAAGGATGTTCAAAATATTGACACAAGTGTTCTCTGTTTGCCAGAATTACAGGGCAATGCAACTGTTGGGAATCTGGTCGTCAGTGAACTGGAATGTTTGAATGTGCATCCGAGTCGTGCGATAGGCTGTTCTTCAGACTGCCGCAGTTATGTTGGGCAAAAAAAGTGGCACAGTGACAGTTTTGATGGAAAAACAGAAGGGGTTTGTTGCATTGAGTTGTTTTTGCCATTTATTTAATTAGGCTGCCGACTGCTTCCCTGTCAGTTAAAATTGAACTATTGATAGATGTCTTTTATTATCTGGTTTAGAATGCTGGGTCTGTGTACATCTTGTTTCATGCAAAGGCGGATCTGCAAATGGTTAGGCTTGTACAAACTTGCAACTGATAAGATATATTACGTCATAGATAACACAGTAACAGTATTGGGATGTGAAATCCCAGCAAAGAAATAAGCTAAGCAACAGATATTCCCAGCTAAAATGTGTTCTCTCCAATGTAAAATTTACACTGGGAAAAGGCTAAATATGGCATACTATGTAATACTATATGTAATACTAGATATAGCATTCCACATAGTTGAGAAATTTTCTTACATTACTGATTTAAGTAATATTTGCAATATTGTGGAACATAAATATATAGTATTGTTTAGTTTTGCAATTCATATCCTCAAAGCTTCCCAAAGTTTTAATACAGTGAAACGTCATTGTTGTGATCCCGTTTATTTCATTTTCCCGTATCAGCTTTTTTTTTTTTGGACGGTCCGGACAACTATCTTATATAAACAATGTTAAAAAAACCTGCATGCTACACGACTCTTAAAACATAAATCTCCCGCATCCATCAATCGGGTATTCTGCCCGAAAGTCAAAATATATTCGGAAGAATCATTTAGCTATGAAATACAGTGGATTTTCGATATTTCGTTCCAGTTATTTACGTTTTACTGTATTTCTCATAGGTACATTCGCCAAAGATTGCGCGCATCATTTGTTTGTGAACGCTATGTGAATGCAAACCAACACAGATAATCGAAACCGGTGCTATTAATAGTATTGTTTACATTCTGCAACAGTTTTTCGTAGGGATGTAACAATTCCACTTTCTTTCGATTCTCGATGCCGATACCACTATCAATTCTCGATTCCAAAATTGTGATTCTTTTAGTTACAGACAGTTACTGTACATAACTAAATACTGTATAGGAGTGTGTGAGATTTAATTATTTAAACTAGGCCTACATTAGTAGTAGGCCTGTTACTAACAAATAATATAACATGAACATTCATATGAAATTCCAAAGAGGCATATGAGATAATATTGAAAACATACATATATATATATATATATGTTTTGTCCACATAGTTTATTCGAAAATATTACCAAACCTCGCTTTACATGATAAATGTTCACCAACACATGAAATTATTAAAAAGTTTGCAATAATAGTATTTTTGGTAGTAAAATGTTTGTACATTGACACAAATTTACTCAAATTAACTTACAGTGGAAGTTTTACGCCCTTGAACACACACGCTTTGAATCACGTAGTGCAACTGCAATCACAGCCAAGTGTCATCGGGCAGGTTATGAATGCAACATACCGAATATGTATGCTAACAAAGCTAATTCCTCTATCGATGACGAAATGAAAATTAGGCAAGCAAATTAATTATATTTTTTCACATAGCAAATTTGCTACGTTTGGAGTTTGTCAACGTACCGGCAACGAGTGAGTACAACACACAATTAAAAACACACACATTCCGAACAAAAAACAAAGAAAATTTGCTGGCGTGTTACGAATCCTTTTAACCAAACCCATATTGAAAAACACTGTTAGATTTCAGTAAAATAGTTAGTAAACATTTGGAGTCGAATTAAACATTCATCGTGTACTAGCTTATTTTTACGTGAATGTTTAGGTTATGTATATCGATACTCGCGTCCCATATCAACCAGCAATCGATACTTGCAATTTATAGATGTTGCTCGCATNATACTCGCGTCCCATATCAACCAGCAATCGATACTTGCAATTTATAGATGTTGCTCGCATATAAGACAAATTCAGTGCGCACGGTTTATCACAACTTCCTAATAATGCAAGTTTGCAACCAGTTTTAGTTAATTTTCGCAATAAATATGTTGGTTTAACGTTACATAATATATGACGTACAAAAATTTTTTTAGCTTAGGGAACAATTTTTGAAATCTGTGAATAAGCGGAAGAATCAAAACTTTCTCGACAATATTTAATTCATCAAATCATAATCGCTTACGCAAAGAGTCGATACTAAGCTTCTCGCACGAAACCCGACTTGTATTTTATTTGGAACAACACGTACAGACGTGAACATAAATTTTTCCCGAAAATATCCGGAAAAAATTATTTCCAGCCCGACGAGAAAATCGTTCTGAAGTCCCAAAATTTTTCCCGAAGTTCGGGATCCCGCACATCCCTAGTTTTTAGAATGTAATGGAACTTGCTAAAAACAAAATTACCAAATTGCGACCGAACTGAAGCTACTAAATACTAATATACTAAATGGTAAATTTGAGCACGGCCAGTACAGTTTTATTTTCAGATTATTTCCGCATATCATATTTTCACACACAAAATAATTTTCCAAAAGTGATTTATTTACTGGCATAAATAAAGTAAATTTAAACAGTTTTTGAGAGGTGATAGGTTATGTATTTGTAGTAACTGGTTTTTGTTGCTTCAATTCTTGGACTTTATACGATTCTTCAAGAATCGAGGGAATCTTGGAATTGAGTGTGATATCCCTAGTTTTTCGTGTTCTATAGACTACTATTCTTCTTGCTACGTATTTACTGCATTCGTAAGTTGGCTACATTGAAAAACCATGTCATATTCTTCTTACGTGTTTACTACACGTGTTGGTTGGCGACAATGAATCACACAATCTCTTGACATTGTATTCATAGATCTATGGTCTTGTTATTGCAAACAGAATTTGGAATTAGGTTAAGAGCCGTGGCGGTATTTTGACGGACGTGATTGCTGTGTGTTTGGTTAGAATAGTAAAGGTGTAAAGGTTTGAAAAAGACTTGGCAAAAATTTTTGCAAATAAATCAGTTGTGGTAATTTTATCCAAAGTATTGAGCATGGCTCAGCTGACGAAGGAACACAGAACAAAAATATATTAATATAAATAAAAATTTAATTTTGCTCAATTTAAAAAATTTTAGTTTTTAATCTGAAGTGAATATTTTATCAAATTTACTTGAATAAGTTGTTTTCTTTAGGCTGTCGGTTTAAACAAAAATGCATTTTGAGGTTATGTACAATTTTTCTCAGGTCTAAAATTTAAGCCTGTGTCCATTGTTTCCAGCATACTTCGTTTTTCTTGTTTGTTCACTGAAATGTGTCTCAGTTGTAGTTGGAAATATCGCCTTTTAGGTGTTTATTGTGTGTTGAAAAATTCAGATGCTAGCATCCATTTTGTATACTTATCTATAACTCCTGTCTTTTGTTTGTAAAGAAAAATCAGTGCAAATGCATGAGAGAGAAAATCTGTGATATTTCCTTTAAATCTGTTTGATAATATAGAAATAGAAATTCATAAAAACTTATAAATCTGTAAAAACAATGGCAGGCCGGGTTTAACATAACCAAATTCTTCACAGATATTTAAGTTAGATTTTTGTAGTCCAGTTCTATATTTTTTCATAATATAAAAACAGTCTGATAATGTTTTTAATATTTTAATTATCTTGTATTCTAATGAAACATATACGTAGTCAAAAAACATTGACCATGTCTTGCTACTATTCTAGCAAAAACACAGACCACACAAAAATTAGAATGTGAAAATATGACTACTGCAAACTTTGGAAGTAATAATTGGGATAAAGCATTTTATTATATGCAGGTAAATATAACGAATGCCCAGAATATGTAGTTATACTATATTTTCTTTTCGAGTGTGCTTTCATCCATTTGCCTTGACAACATAATTTCCATCTGAATGATAAGTTATCGCTGATATGCAATGTGTTGGCAGGTGGCAAGGCGACGGTGACCCCACCAAAGACGTTGCCGACGACACGGACCAAGGAGCGAGAGCAGCAGCGGGGGGCCACGTCCCCAACAACAGCAAAAGGCCGCAAGAAACCGGGCAAGAAGGCCTAGAGGTGCGGGGAGTGCCCGTCCTGCCGCACACAGTTCACATAGAGCCAACCAAGAAAGCCTGCCGCCACTTTGTACCTGTTTGTCCGCGTGCTGCAACAGGTCTGTCGAACGAGTAGAGAGAAACTTCTTGTTTCAGTTAGAGCATAAAATGGTTTCTGCGAACGTCCAAGGACTGCTGGGAAGTGACGGATTGACAATTTCTGCATTGCATGGCGTGTTGACGCAACGAAAACATTTGGGGGTAATTTTATCTACTTTTGAGAAGATTGGTATCATGAAAACATTTTTCTCGGACTGGAGAAATAAATATAGAGAGAAATATATGTATATGTGGATGGCTTTGAGCTGTCAGAGCTGAGAATGCAGTGTTGGAGCGCACTGTTTCGCTGTCTCCCACGCGTTCCCCTGTCGACCCAGCTGGCATGTTTGGTGTGCGTACAGTTTTATCAAGGTTATCCAAACTGTTCGTATTTTTTACCAGCAGGTTTTTATTTCAAGTTGCATAACTTGTTCATTTGCAGTTTTAATTTTTATGACGTAACATTTTTATTGTCATCTCCGTGTACCTGTGTATCTCCTGTACAGTTGATGAATATGTGGGTGTGTTAGTTTATTGATAATTCTTTTACACTACAGTATGTTTTAAAAAATTTTCCAGCCACTGATTTATATGTTTGATAAAATTTTATTTATATATATTTTTTAGTCACACGTTTTTGTTTGTGCAGTTATTTCATGAAGGTAGTCAGAATTAGCTTTTGTTGTTNTTGTTTGTGCAGTTATTTCATGAAGGTAGTCAGAATTTGGTTTTTTTTAAGTGGTGGCTGCTATCGCATCTGTTTTGTTTGCAAAAGTTCAGTCGGTTGAGTATGGGGTTTTGTTTTACACGTGGATTCGCTAGGCACATGGCAGTAGAAAGAATGCTGACAATATGTATATTTCAAATAAAACTGAATTCTTAACAAAATTCATCACAAATCTCGACCAAAATAGTTTTACACATGGACAGTATTGGCAGGTTTTCGTGCTACTATTTTCGTGGTTAGAAAGTTGAGTTAATTGTATAAACAGATTATTTAGTTTGTTCAAGATGATTGTAGATTAATTTACACAATTTTTATGATTATTTTGTGAATAGCAATTATTACCTTTAAAGATAGATGTGAGAGAGGTAAAATACATAAATCTATAAAGAGTGTTTCTGTATATGAACGAAACTAAAATGGAGGTGGCACTTACTGAGCGTATGTTTTCAATTATGTATGTGTTACTGTCTTTTTTTAATTGTGTATATTTGGGAGATATATTTTATTGCAGTTTATAAGTAATATGTCTTGCAGGATACATTTTAGAGAATGAATGAGCTATGCTTGATGTGCATATGAAACTCGCACATTTCACGACGTCTTGGTTCTGGGGTATGGTAAGGTTGCCGGGCAAGCTTCCGGCCTGGCCAGCACTTTGTTCTTCACACCTTTAGAATGTACTCTAGCTAGAGATCTGAGTTGACACAGACATTGTAGAATGTGCCATGTTTCGTAAATAAATCAGTTTGGAAAAGGTATTGTTTACTCTAGTGTTTGAATATACATTTTTTTATTTAAAATTTTATGTAATTGTTTGGGTTGTGCAGCTGGATCAGTTCGTGAAGGAATTGATGATTGGTTTACATCTTATTGATAATTATTGTGATCAGTTACATTNGTGCAGCTGGATCAGTTCGTGAAGGAATTGATGATTGGTTTACATCTTATTGATAATTATTGTGATCAGTTACATTCTAGCACCCCAAGTATAATTTGTACCAAAGAATCGGCAGTTCCTCTTGTGTTCTTTGGAAAAAGCATTCATTTCTTAATAAACGTGTTTGAAAAGTCATAAACAACGGGTTAGTTTTGCTGTTGTGAAGTAGACTGCAGCTTCGTATAGAAACAAACTACATGCTTTTGTACTTAGGAAGGTAGTTATTTTGAAAAATATACGTATTTATATACTTGAGCAGTAGCAGTATTTCTGATTGATTTTTTAACAGTTTGCCTGTGTCAGAATGATAAAACATGTATAGCGGTATTTGAATGTGACGTACATAAATGCTCATGGGTAGCAAACAAATTATAGCCCACCATACACCTATGACAGTAGGTTTACCAGATGAAAATAAATATCAGTCTGCAGTAAGGTTTGGTTATATTGTCCATCTCATATAAGTTGGCGAGATTTTGAAAGTCGGTGAGTGGCAATTTGACGTATACGAAACAAACAAAGTGCCATTTACAANGTATAAGTTGGCGAGATTTTGAAAGTCGGTGAGTGGCAATTTGACGTATACGAAACAAACAAAGTGCCATTTACAAAATCCTGTATCAGCTGATGCATGAACGAATAAAAGTAAATATTACGTTGGCTATTCTAAGCAGAAAATACGCGATAAGAAAGAGTTCCTAAATTAATTAACACATTTTATTTTACGTGGTCACAAAACAGTGCTTGTTAGTGTTACAAACTAAACTTCGTGATAAAGTAGTAATGTATAGGTGTTCAAAATGAAATGCACAATACAACNTTAGTGTTACAAACTAAACTTCGTGATAAAGTAGTAATGTATAGGTGTTCAAAATGAAATGCACAATACAACGATCCGTATCCAAATGAAACGCAACTTCAAAACCTTTTTCACGTCGTATCCCCACTCTACATCCATGCTTTCCATACGTGCTTGATAATAATTCCAAAAGCATACAGAAATATAGCATAATATTGTTGAATTATTTTTTCTAATAATTTAACAAAATATATTTCAAATTCGTGTTCTGAGCCAGTAATAGAAGAAAAGACAACTTTTAAAAAGACAGGATCAAGAGGCAGGCGACGTGCTGCTGCTACCTGTTGAGCAATTCAAACGACTAACACCTCGTTGTGTCATGCCATGCGCGCCATCTGTCCGTTATTTCCTGAAGCATTACCAGCCAGGAATAGCTTTCGTGTGTTGAGTACTAGTAATTTCTATTCGGCCGGTAATTGTTCGTCTACGTAAATTTTACGCCATATTGTTCTCCCAAAAACCCACTTCCTTGTTTCTGTGTTGTTACTATATAGTATTAATATGAAGAAGTGGCACACACATGAATAGTTTTTAAGCAATTCGTACGTTATTCCACGTCACATATTTCCAACTTGAACTGTTTAGGATCAGGAATATCAGAATTACTGCTTTGCAATCAATAGTCGTTGGTGAGATGTTGGCGAATAAAAATGTGTTGTCAATCAAGTTTCCCGAATTACTTTTAGTTCCAGTTATATTAGCTATGACGTCCAAAGTGTCATAATAGCTACAACTACCGTCTTGCAAATGTTAACCCAAATTCGCTGTCTCTGAAAAATAAAAGAAGTGTTGGCAAATATTATTTTTTTTGCAAGGTTTTATATTTTTACTTTTATAACTTACCAATTTTTTTTAGACAGATTTCAGTCTATAAATACCTTAAAATTTGTTTAACAATACAGTACAGTGGCAAGTGGATTAGGCGACAGTGAATTGATAAAATATACAGCCTCTACTTAACGCACCAGCTGATTCGCGAAAGAATACATAAACGAAAAGTAACATTTGGCGCTACTTACGTCGAACTGTCAAAATCTTGCCAAGTTACATGAGACTGAGNATACATAAACGAAAAGTAACATTTGGCGCTACTTACGTCGAACTGTCAAAATCTTGCCAAGTTACATGAGACTGAGAGTATATCCAGAACATGCATCTTTATAGAACACAAAATAGTACTGAAGTAGTTAAATTTACTCATACAAATGTAATGATTTAAGTTTCATGTATCCAGAAATATTGACCATTAGTCATTGTTCAAAGACCAGGTACTGTAAATTTTGTTGCTAAAGTACCTACTTAATTTAAAAGTATGGTACTTTTGCTTTCAAGAACATTTCCTGAATTCTTGCGAGATGTTGTATTCATGTAATTATTACAGTTCATCACCATCACCTTTTGCTGGCAAGGTGGGGGTGGTGGTGTACGTAGTAGGTAATCAGACTTCTCACTTTCTGTCAAGGCAAACAGTAACATTTCTCTTAAATTAGAATGCTGAAAGTCAGTTTTTTATTGACTCGTTAAGTTTTCTCAAAACACAATTAAATAAGTATATATAAATTTCAAACATCTTGATGCAATTATATTACTTATCTCCATTATATTACATTGATGATGAAATTTCAAAATATATTGCAGCAATTATAACAATAATGAATATATATTGTAACGTGGCTCGTCTGTGATGACGGCTGGGAGTTACCACTCGGTTAGCTTAGTTGGGTAGAAGCATGAAACTCTTTAAAAAAGGCGCTGATGAAATAATGTCAAGTTCCAGTTTATTTTTCTATGCTTTTATTTATTAATCAATTGGAACAGTTCACATACGATCTTCAGGTATGCCGAGTATGAACAGGTTTACAGATAAACAGACAAGTACAGAGCAGCGCCACAACCGTTTATTGACTACTCATTTACTTCTCGAAAACTNAGGTTTACAGATAAACAGACAAGTACAGAGCAGCGCCACAACCGTTTATTGACTACTCATTTACTTCTCGAAAACTTGCCTCGCAAGAAGAAAATACAAAGACAGCGACCTCCCACACCAACGGAGAAATAACGAGCAGAATAAAGTTGCCGGTGTGGGGGCTATTTGCCACGCCCGACGCTGCCACGGCGAGTCACTGGTTGTCAACTGCTCGCTCTTCCCACGCTATTCAAACTGCGTCGCCGTAAAAGATAATCAAACNTCGGCGAGTCACTGGTTGTCAACTGCTCGCTCTTCCCACGCTATTCAAACTGCGTCGCCGTAAAAGATAATCAAACTTCTAGAACAAAAACTGTCTGCGCAGTTTGGAAAGCTTCCATCATTAATGCTGATGCGTAACAACACTAAGATTTCGTGAAACTGCAACCGGATGCCAGATAAACAAACTACCACGCTTTTAATTTTGAATCCCGATAATATTTTACAACACCTGGCAAAGCAAAAGAAAATGAACCGCGTATCCTGAAAATTAATAATACTGCGTCATTACAATATATTACATCAATCATTATTTTATTTTACTTATTGTGACACACACACGTCCATTCTTGTGGTGGCTGTATGTCTGTTAAAGGGAAAAACTTTTTGTGTCACATTTCCTGTAACCTGCATCCTGATTGGCTGTCAGCTGACCACGCCACATTTCTTATCCAATCATTTAAAAACTCTCGCAATAGCGGATGTAACGCTATAGCCCATACTTGCAATAACGCGATTTACGAATTTCAATACTTACTACCCTCTAAGGACCAAATGAACAATAACCTTAAAATATTCATCTGAAACTTAAGTGCAATGCTTGATACCTTCTAAGGGAAAAATGAACAATCTTACTAATATTATAAATGCGAAATTCTGTGTGTTTGTTACCCCTCAGCTCCATAACGACTGAACGGATTTTGATGATATTTGGTATGTAGTTACTTTAGGTCCTGGAATAGGACATAGGATACTTTTTATCCCGGAAAATTGTACGGTTCGTGTGGAATGACAACAAAACGTAATTCTGCAATGGCTGGAAACGTGACCAAAATATTTTTTCTCCTCTGGTATCAGAGAGTTTATCAGGCCACCCAAGGACCTCTGAAATGGCATAATGACTGCTATAAAAGGTGTGTATAACTATGTATGGATTGTGATTATAGTGTGGTGTGTATTATGTCTCTTGCCGGCCATGTTTTTGTGAGGTCTTGATAGGTTACTTTGTCGACTCTGCAAAGTTCAAAACTAAAGATAAGTAGAAAAAAGCAGTATTACTACCAGACATTCCAGGAATCGTACAGTGTAGTTTCCATGTATTATAAAATCAGACAAGGGCGATAGGTTTGGCTTTTGTATAGTATATGCCGATGCAACATAAACATTGCACATGGTGGGAAAACAGATACAGTAAACCTCATTAATACAAACCTGAAGGGACCATCATTTTGGCTTTTTGTAATAACAAGGTTTGTACTAGCAAAATTAAAAAAAAAAAATTCATTCAAACTAAAAGTATTTTAACATCACTTCTCAANATAACAAGGTTTGTACTAGCAAAATTAAAAAAAAAAAATTCATTCAAACTAAAAGTATTTTAACATCACTTCTCAAGAATTAGCTGATAAAAGTAACAATTTTGCAGAATATTTTTTACTTGTATAACACTTCTCGGAGAACAGTACACATCTTATCTTCACTACTATTAGAAAAATGTATAGTATGTGAATATTTACATATTTTGTACATAGTATTTACATTGTTTCCAGCATTGACTTTGTGGCAAATAGCGTACTGTTTTAAGTTTAAACCTGTGGCTTAAAAAAAAAGAGTCAATTTTGGTTTCCATTGTTCTTTCTTTATAGGCACTACTAACAACTGTAGAGAGTTTATCAAATTCCAGAAGTGTTTCCCTATCAACATCAATGTTTGAAAGCACATTTTCCAGAGTGGCTAAAGCCTGAATAGCATCCTTCTCCGTTGGCAGTAATGCACAATCATTATCTTCTCCATTGTCATCTTCAGTTTCTTCAACAGTCCTAGCACTTGACTGAACGTCAACACACATCAGTTCTTCCACAACAGGTGCTGCAGATGTTGCAACATCATCATCCACTTGCACAAAGTGACGAAACTGCTCCTGGAATTGCAGACGTTTGTGAAGATAATCCCATCCTTCCATATTGCCATCAGTGTCTTCCTCACCGGCCTGTTCTTCTTTGGCACCAATACCAGCTTTTCTGAAGCAGTTGGCTATTGTAGACGACGTGACTTCATCCCAAGACATACATACATTCCGCATGGCATTCAAAACGTCCCATCGCAAGTTGGTCTCTTTCTTCAGTTCCAGTTGACGAATTAAGTAACGTGCGAGACGAGTTCTGTAGTTGTTCTTCACACACTGCACGATATCTTGATCAAGAGGTTGTAGAAAACTTGTGGTGTTGGCTGGCAGATAGGGCAATGTCAATTGTAACAACTCAAGGCNTCTTGATCAAGAGGTTGTAGAAAGCTTGTGGTGTTGGCTGGCAGATAGGGCAATGTCAATTGTAACAACTCAAGGCCAGCAGCAGAATGTGCTGTACATATGTCCAAAATAAGTAAAATCTTTCTGTTTTTGCATGCCATGTGTCATTCCAATTTCATTAACCATTTCTGAAATATTTTCACTGTCACCCAAGAACAGGAATTTGCTTCATAATCACATGGTAGGTTAACAATATTCTTGAAACATCTGGGCTTCTGAAACTTGCCTACNATAACAAGGTTTGTACTAGCAAAATTAAAAAAAAAAAATTCATTCAAACTAAAAGTATTTTAACATCACTTCTCAATAATTATCTGATAAAAGTAATAATTTTGCAGAAGAACTTTTACTTGTATAACACTTCTCGGAGAACAGTACACATCTTGTCTTCTCTACTATTAGAAAAATGTATAGTATGTGAATACTTACATATTTTGTACATAGTATTTACATTGTTTCCAGCATTGACTTTGTGGCAAATAGCATACTGTTTTAAGTTTAAACCTGTGGCTTAAAAAACGAGTCAATTTTGGTTTCCATTGTTCTTTCTTTATAGGCACTACTAACAACCGTAGAGAGTTTATCAAATTCCAGAAGTGTTTCCCTTATCAACATCAATGTTTGAAAGCACATTTTCCAGGGTGGCTAAAGCCTGGATAGCATCCTTCTCCGTTGGCAGTAATGCACAATCATTATCTTCTCCTTTGTAATCTTCAGTTTCTTCAACAGTCCTAGCACTTGACTGAACGTCAACACACATCAGTTCTCCCACAACAGGTGCTGCAGATGTTGCAACATCATCATCCACTTGCACAAAGTGGCGAAACTGCTCCTCGAATTGCAGACGTTCCTGAACATAATCCCATCCTTCCATATTGCCATCAGTGTCTTCCTCACCGGCCTGTTCTTCTTTGGCACCAATACCAGCTTTTCTGAAGCAGTTGGCTATTGTAGACTATGTGACTTCATCCCAAGCCATACATACATTCCGCATGGCATTCAAAACGTCCCATCGCAAGTTAGTGACGAATTAAGTAATGTTTGAGACGAGTTCTGTAGTCTTCACACACTGGATGATACCTTGATCAAGAGGTTGTAGAAAACTTGTGGTGTTGGCTGGCAGATAGGGCAATGTCAATTGTAACAACTCAAGGCCAGCAGCAGAATGTGCTGTACATATGTCCAAAATAAGTAAAATCTTTCTGTTTTTGCATGCCATGTGTCATTCCAATTTCATTAACCATTTCTGAAATATTTTCACTGTCACCCAAGCACAGGAATTTGCTTCATAATCACATGATAGGTTAACAATATTCTTGAAACATCTGGGCTTCTGAAACTTGCCTACAACAAGGGGACATAATTTCTCACTACCACTTTGGTTACAGCGCAGTAATGCAGTAACACATTCCTTGCTGAGTTTACCTCCATGGCACTTCTCAACTTTCACAGCCAATGTTTTATTTGGCAGCATATTGTAAAAAACTCCAGTTTCGTCCACGTTGAAAATATTATCTGGAGTGAACTGATTAAGTATTGGCTGCACAGACTTTAGACAATCCTGAGTCTTATCCACGTCGACGGCTGCCGAATCGCCACACACAACTTTTGCAATAAGGTTGTTTCATTCTTTAAACTGCTGCAACCAACCATTGCTAAATTTGAAATCAGGAATCCCTAACCTCAAAGCCAGGTAATCTGCCTTTTGCTGGATTAAAGGACCAGAAATAGGTATGTTTGCTGCNCTGCTGCAACCAACCATTGCTAAATTTGAAATCAGGAATCCCTAACCTCAAAGCCAGGTAATCTGCCTTTTGCTGGATGAAAGGACCAGAAATAAGCATGTTCACTGCACGCATTTCATGATACCACTGAAGCAGATTGGTTTCCATTTCCTCATGTTTAGGTCCACGCAGTTGTTTTCTTGCTGAGAATGCAGACACATTGTCACGAGCAAGTTCGACTTTGCTACGATTTTTTAAAATTGTAGATTAAGACAATTGTGGAATACCAAATTCTCGTGCGATTTCTGTTTTATTTTTACTGCCTTTGTCCACTTCACTGATTATNTCTGCTACGATTTTTTAAAATTGTAGATAAAGACAATTGTGGAATACCAAATTCTCGTGCGATTTCTGTTTTGTTTTTACTGCCTTTGTCCACGTCACTGATTATTTTAAGCTTCGTTAGTAACGTAATTTCACTACGTTTATGTTTTGCAGCCATCGCTAAACCTTTAAAAACCAACTAGCACAATCAAACATATTAAAACAGCAACTTTAAAACAACTTTGCACATGTTACCAACAAAAACTATTCTTGATCAATTTTTTTTTGCAGACGTGGCTTTGGCTTATTTGTACAGCCAGTAAAACCAAACATTTATATTGCAATGCGCTAAAATATAAAAGGTGCGCCTCTCGAAGATAAAAAAAAGTACCAAAATTTTTTTGCGTGTGTATAAAAAAATAAAAACCCTGTAGTGCACAACATATCAGGAAATAATGCGTCAGTCTTGGAATTTTTCCATTGCACTTGGTGTTCACAAGATGGCAGCAACTTGCAGGTTACGAACTTCAATGTTATTAGTTTGGCACATGAAGATTTTTGCCACCAGGGTAGTGTTAGTTCTGTGTGTGTGCAGAATTTATCAATTTGAAATAAAACAAATTTTATAAATGCAATTTTAAATTAATAAATGGAATTCTCCCATTTACCACAATGTTACAGTTTACATCTTGGCGACATCAGCGCAACTCGCGGCAGTAGAAGTAACTTTACCTCTAGTATCAATTTCCATATTTCCTGTTGTGCTACAAAGTATGTAGACCTTTAGCTAGTTGTTTATTAAGTTTTACAGTTTTATGTTATGGTGTTACAAATATTGCATATTAGCTGTGTTTGTTTTCACTAAGCCGTGGAATTTGTATAAGCGATTTGCCAACATGTGGAATTACTGTCCTGCAGGATTAAAATCACATTGTATTACATATTAACCATATTTTGTATCAAGGAAATAGTTTAACATTATAAATCCTATATTAATTCACTGGACTGCAAAATCACTTAGCAGATACGCAAATTTTGTATTAAACGGGAATGTATTAATGAGGTTTGACTGTATAAGTGTACACGTTAAAAGCGCAAAGCATGTCGCCAACATAAAGTGCCAGGAAGAAAATCAGAAGATTTTCTAAGTTCTTTTTACAAAACCTGGAAATGCCGATTCGGACGTTACACGAGCAGAATGCTTGTTTACTTCTTTTTTGGTAGAGCACAACATTCCCCTAACTGCCACAGATCATGCAGGTTTGCTACTAAAAAAAAATGTTCCTGTACTCGGAAATTACAAAGAAGTAAACCTCAGCAATTGTAAAGGAAATGGCTTCTGATGCAAAATTTAGTGTAGTTTAATGTTTGCAGAATGCAGCATTTTCTGTTTCAACTGATGGAAGCAATGACACCAATTCAAAGTTGTATCCCATTGTAGTGACGTTTTACGATGATACACAGGAGAAAATTGTGAACTCCTCAAGCAGGTCTGTTCAAGATGACTTTCTCTTGGAAGAAGTTTGTTGAGGGTTTTTGAACAGTGGGAACCATTGCTTAGTTTCTTTAAGGGAGAGATTGTAAATGAGAAACATTCTTCTTCGAGTCTCACATCTTACAAAATTCCCAATCTACAATCATCATCCTGTTCAACCTATGATGGGATATGTCAGAAAAACATAGATGAGAAAAGGAATAATTTTTGTTCTATTACTGATTCCAGCAAAAAGGAAATTGCTTTGACATCAGCAAACAGTGATGCGCCTATTCCGAATTTCTTCTGTTCGCTACTTTGTGGATTTGTTTCCCTTGATTATGCGTGTACAAGAAGGTGAAACTAGGGATGCAGCTATGGTCAAAATTAAAAAACAATTCTCAACTCTTCAGATAGACGACATTTCAGTCCTTAGTGCTACAGGAGATAGTGATGATGTTAAGTGGGCCAAGTTATCCAGGATTCGTGGTGTTTATGGCATTTCAAAATACAATAGAATAAATAGAATAATGTTGTCCATCTTGTCCATTCCACACAGCAATGCTGAATGTGAGTGTGTTTGGTGGAAAAAAAAACAGGACCCAGTTCAAATACTATAGAATCAATTTCGGTTTTGAAATCAGGCTTATATTATGAACAAAATTTTAGTGCAGAGTTCCTAAAGAAAGTCATGTAAACCACAGTGTTCCATTTAATCATAAACAGCAGATTACAACACAACATAGCAAAAATAGATAAAAGTTTTATAACTCCATAGTGCTCTAATTTAAGTAGGAAGATAGTTTTATTTCATTATTTTAGTGCAGATTTAACCAATCAAGCTAACAACCTAATGCAGATGTCTTGGAGGAAGCTACGGCCGCTATAGTCGGTTCATGACTGGAAGAGACTTTCTTGAAGCCCTGCTAAAGATCTACTTTCAAGCCCATTTCGTATCCTTCCGCCAAAGGTAAACAAACATTGCCATGTGACTGCCATGTGGCAAGTCACATGGCAATGTTTACATTCCACTGTGTGTGTGTGTAACATGTGTTCGTACATGCACGTACCCATTATAAAAGTCATGTATATATTATTAATGGATATTCCACAAGCGTAAAGTTTTTAATCTTGAGAATTTCACACAAAAGAATATGCGATGCCAGCGAAAAACATTTCATTCTATAAACCCAAAATGCGAGTATTTTGATGAATTGATAGTTGTTGTCTATTTACAATTGATTGTTAGTGACTTTCGATAAATTCCCGTACATCGAAGGCAAGATCATCAGTATTGATCGAAATTGCTACAGACGTTAAAATGGCGTGGTGGTATACTGAGTCAGATGTTTCGCGCAATTGTAAAACGTTATTTAAAAATGGTTGTGACGGTTTTCGACAGGACGGCAGAGTTTGCGAGTGAAGGATTCTACGTCTTCGACAATGTGAAAACAATTCTTATGTGCAAATACTGCAACGTTAGAATAGAGTGGCAATGGAAAGACACGTGCACAAAACACACAAAAACAGTACAATGAGAAAGTGAGCACAAATTAAAATCATACATTATTAAAAACCAAATAATAAAGAGCGGATATTAGTAAAACAAGACAAATAAATGAATTATTATAGGTTAAACAAGATAGTCGCACAAATTCTCTGGTACGTGTGTTGACCACATCTCGTCAACAACACAAGGAACGAAGGTTAGTAAACAAATGGCAGCGTTACTTTCACCTTGAGCGTGATCATGTGACTATGCAAGAAACGTTGAAATCTAAATACATTAGCATCACGTCATTAATAATTGGCATAATAAGATACAAGTCTTTTCGACACCCATTTGTAAGCGATAAATTAACAATTACGTTAAAACTTTGGAACTATTTCCTCTCTTTGTGCTGGCAACCTAACGGCATAACTGTATCCGCGCTCGCAGCTGTTTGTAATGTTATATGCATGTCACTAACGGCTAGGGAGTTTTTTCATAGGTTGATTTTCAAAAGTTTCTTCCAGTCGTGAACTGACTATAGTTACAAAATTGCTGTGCTCTGATGCTTCGTCTCACATTCCACTGAAAGTGGAAAAGTAATAAAATATTAACATATTATGTTTTTTAGTTATGTTATTAGTGTAGTAAATGGTGATAGGTCTTTTTCATGTTACGCGGTAGTATGTATGGCAAGCCTGCATTGTTTAGTGTAATTTTTATTCAAAAATTTAATAACTTTATTCTGTTTACAAAATTTTCCAAATTATGATTTCCTATAGTTGGCATGTGTGTGTATATATATATAATATATATATATTATATATATATATATACACATACACATGCGCGCATGGACACGCACACAAACAAAAAATTAATTTGATCTCAGTCTAACTCTTCACATATTACCTTTTAGAACTTCGTAGTCATTACATATATGAATATCTTTTATTTATTGTCTGAATGAAAAGAGTTCTTTTACTCAATACTGTATTTCTACTTCATTCCTGAGAGATTATCCCAACTTGCTTTTGTTTCTTTTTTTTACGTAAAAAAAGTTATATAGTTACATGTGTGCATTTCTTTAACTAACTTTAGATACATGAACACACATATTTACTTTATTCTGATTTCCATTACCTGAATAGGGTCATATGCCAATTTGCATCCTTTACTCTATATACTTTTCGTGACCTACTCTCCTCTATATGAGCCTTCATATAACAATGCAATACTTGATACCCTATAAGGGCAAAATGAACAAAAACAATAACCTCTAAATCTTAATATGAAAATTATATTAATGACTCGCTACCACAACCAAATAATCCGAAACCAAAAAGATAATAATAATGCCTGGAAAACCGCAATGTTACATTATGTGCTCTATTCCAGGCATTATCTTTTTGGTTACATAAGTATCATTGTAGTTTTCCAGGCATTATTGTCATCTTTTTGGTTTCGGATTATTTGTTGTGATTGCAATACAGTAATATGATAAGATTTAGAGATTGTTATTGTTCATTTTGCCCTTAGAGGGTATCAAGCATTGCATTGTTTAATTTTCAGATGAAGATTTCCAGATTATTGTACATTTAGTCCTTAGAGGGTAATAAGTATTGAAATTTGTAAATCACGTGAAAGAAAAGTGTCCTGATTGGCTTTTGTCTTGCTATTGCTGATTGGATGAGGAATGTGACGTGGTCAGCCAACCAGGATGCAGTGTTTGTAGTGTATAGTGTGTACTGTGGAGATGAAGTAGGCCTATTTTTTAATGGATTGTTGGCAACCCTGCATACAGCAGGGAACGCGTCCGGCTGCCCAACCTTGTTAAGTGTGAAGATTGTTTGTTTCATGTGTTTTTCTCTTTTATTGTTACTAAAAAGTGCAATCTTGTGCTATTTTCGTTGTTTTGTTTGCAATTTTTGATCCTCCACGCCCGGATTCGTGCAGGCATTATTGTTAGTAATCAATCTTTGGCTCCTTCACGCGTGCAGTAATTGTGCCGAACACAAGTGCATGGACTCATGAACTGTGTAACGTGTTGTAAATTGGAAGTAGTGTGATCAAGACCTAACCTACAACAACGATCAGCGGACTGTGAAACAATGAATTTTTGCTAGTCTTTGTTCCCCATGGTTTAGCAGTTCGGTGCACGTGGCCTGGCTTTTCTTTGTTTATAATTCTGTGCAACACTTTGTATCATCACTGAAGTGCAGTGGTTAGCATTTTAGTCACGGGGGTTTTTGTTTGGAATTGTCTGGTATGATGTGCTGTGTACAAGTTAGTATCTTTTCACATGTTTGTCTTTGTGTTTTGTTGTGGGCCGGTTGCCTTTGTTTTAGTGAGATGGGAAGGTAGTATTTCTGTTCTTGCTAACAGCTGGTTTCACCCGCCCTTTGTTTTTCATTTGTGTTCAGTCATTGTTTTCTCGAAATGGCAGAATTACAATCGGGGCTTCTTCATCTTCGCCTGGCCAAGGGTCATCTTAAGCGCGCCTACGATCTTGCGCAAGTAGTCGCAAACGACCCATCGAAGCATAATTTGTTTGTTGCAACCAGTCGTGACCTACCAAAAGTTCGCGAAAATTTTGATACGGATTACATTACGGTAGAATTAGCTGCTGCTGAGACCGCAAATGAGTCTGTAGAGGTCGGCCTGCGTACACGTTCTGCGCGTTTGGCAGATTTTAAGAAGTGCTTCCTAGTAATGGCTACTGTAGATGCCATGACTGATATGCCAGAGGAAAGTGTACAGGCTCGTGCTTCACTCTCTGGTAGCCTTACCTAAAATAACTCTACCTACCTTTTAAGTGCGACCCTAGGCAACTGCTGAATTTCTCCAACCTGTTTGCCACACTTGTTTAAAAATAATGATGACTTGTCCCCAGTAGAAAAATTGGCTTACATGAAGACTGCACTGCATGGCGAACCCCATTCAGTCGCTGCCTATGTCGGATACCAACTTCGAGGTTGCGTGGAAATTACTGGTTGATAGTTATGAAAACAAACGGCTTCTTGTCAGTGGGCATGTTGAGACCTTGTTGCAGGTGCCTTCAGTTTCAGTTGACTCGTCTGTCCACCTCGTTGCATCATCTGCAGTGCATCCTGAATGAAAATTTGTCTGCGCTTAAGACCCTTGATGTGCCGGTTGACCAGTGGGATTTAATATTGTTACCTATTGTGTTCAAAATGTTAAGACACTATTCTTCAAACACAATGGGAGACTGGATACTGAATTGTCGCTCTGAAGGACTGTCGGGCCCAAGAGACTGTTGGTCCAAGTATTGCCATAAGGTCCAGTACACAGGCTGTGTATAATTACAGACAACCCAGTAACCAAGCATCTTCAAAATGCCTGGCTAGCTCTGTTCAAGGTAGATGCTTGAGATCCACAAGTTGTACAAATGTCCAGAGTTTTATAGGCAAAATCTAAAGGAGCGATTTTTTCTTGTTAAACAACATAAGTTGTGTTGGAATTGCCTTCTCCCCTCGCACCATTCCACTAATTGTCCATCGTTGTAAGCTTGTCATCAGTGTGGGGCGCATCACTATACCTTGTTGCATTTCGAACAAAAGGTTGTAGAGAACAATTCACCAGATAAGTCAGGCTGTGTCTGCTCGGAGTTCTGAACCCCAGTCTTCTGTAGTACTGTCTGCCGTTACATGTGATGTTTGTGCTTTGGCACCTGCTGTATTCGTGTCCACTGCCCTTGTTCATGTTCTTGACGCCTCCGGAACACCACAGGTAGCTTGAGTTCTCTCGGACGCAGTCAGCCAGGTGAGCATCAGGGAGGGTTGCATCCAGAGGCTTGGTTTGGCTCGGCAGCGGACCCACCTCCATTTCATGGGTTGCCGAACACTCAGGTCAATATTGCCAAATTGTTCACACCTGTTGTGATTACCCCTCGTGATACTCCTGACTTGCAGTTTGCCGTGTGTCAAATTGTCCCTGGAAGTGCACCGTTCTGTTGCCCACCTGAAGTTAAGCAGATCCACCCTGTGACAGTCCTGGGTCTGTAGACTTACTCATCGGTGCAGACCTGTTCCCTCGACTCTTAACTGGAGGTAAGATAGATGGTTCTCCTATGGTACTTGACTCGGTATTAGGGTGGATTCTCATGGGTCAGGTCGCGCCAGTACATCATTCATCCTCTTTGACATCATTTTAGATCTCCTTGTGGACCTCGTCTCCATTGGAAGACATTATGAGGTGCTTTTGGTAAGTTGAGGAGTTCCCTCCAACAAAACATAGATCTGCTGATGAGGTGAAATGTGAGGACTTGTTTGTGGAAACAAAACATAGATCTGCTGATGAGGTGAAATGTGAGGACTTGTTTGTGGACTCGTAGCCAGAACAAGACTGGCAGAAATGTTGTCTCTTTGCCATTTCACTCCCTAGAGCCTGAGTTGGGGTTAAGACCACAAGCACTGAATCAGTTTCGTTTGTAAAAGTGTCTTAATGGGGACCCACCATTGAAACAGATGTACAATGAGTAGAGACCTGAAAAAGTAGGCATTATTATTTTCATAAATAGGTGTTTTTTTTTTAAGTTGGTGTTATTTTTGTCAAAAATAGCTGTTATTTTCTTGCTACAAACATGCAGGTTTCTGCATGAGAATTGCTCCTTTTTTCCATGTGCTCTTTATATATAAAGACATTCATAATTTGAGAAATGTCATTATTCATAAAACCTGAAATTGGCAGTGTTGTTACTATTGAAAAGCTGTGTTTTTTTTAAACAACTGTTATTTCCTTGCAAGTATACCNCCTGAAATTGGCAGTGTTGTTACTATTGAAAAGCTGTGTTTTTTTTAAACAACTGTTATTTCCTTGCAAGTATACCTAACTCCCAGATAAATATACAGCGGCGTTTTTAAGACAAACCCACTAGTTTCCTTTATCAACAGATTACATTGAGAACTATTTCACATTTTATTACTTAAGATTTTGCATTCTGCCTGACACCTGGAACAACGGTCACAATGCACTGGCAAGGGCGTACTGTTTCATGAAGAGACTAATGTAAACAATTTATACACAATTATAAAAGCACTTTTTAAAAAATAATAAAAGTGCCTTGTACGAACAGAAATTTTTTTTAGAGAAATCTACCTTTATGTTTTAAACTTTCAACAACAGATTTTTTCGTTAAGCCCGCTTACAAAACGTGTAATTTTTTACCATACATATTTACAGAGAATATGTATGACAAAAATACAGTTAACTGGAAAAATACAAGATTAAAATACGTGATAATTCAATTTATAAATGTATTTTATATAAGTAATTGTTGGATAAAATGTGACGATGCTACGAATGCACACAAACTCAGCAAGTTAGTTGGTGCGAGTTCCATAGATTACGTAGTGCTTGGTAGACGTGAACAATACAACGACAGGGTTTCTTGTGAGCAAATCAACTTTTGCAGGGCCGTGCACTAGAATGTTCACTCAAAGTGACGCATTGTCACTTGCACCCATGTCATTTATGGTTGTAAACACACGTTATGGAAAGTAAAACACGTTTTCGTTTATGGTGATAAATCGAAGAAATCGTATTTGAATATACAAAAACACATAAAATACGTAAGAAGCACATATGTGACACAAAACAACAATTCGTGAAAATACTACAGGTTTTTGTAGAATTTGTGAATTACAGCTAAACTCCTCAAAAGTCATAATTTTCAGTTTTTTATGTTAAAATTTGCATTTATAGCATTGAAAATTTCATCTTAACTCGTGCAAAAATTTACGTTCAGATTTGTTGACAAATATTTTCTAGCCGCATGTATTCTATGGTCGTCAAGGCCTTGTTATAATTCCCGCTTCCTTAACAGTAACACTTTTGTTAGATAATTATATTTTTGAACTGTACGTGAAAAAAAATGTGATGAAATGGGTGTATCATTCAAAGACAGCTACAAAATGTGATCCACAAATTATCAACACTTTGAAATTAAAATTTTTTAACACGCGAAAATAACTCGTTGCTGCAACGAAGATGGTGAACGTTTGGTAAACAGTACGAGTATTCCTAACCTCAACCACAAAATGTGATATAAACAATCGTTGTGTGTCGGTGTGCATTTTTTTTTGTCATATTTAATTAGCAAAGCAACAAAACAGATCATTTTATAACACTCATTCCACGAATATTGGTTAGTTGCAAGTAAATGTCAGTGCAAATATTCAAAATAGCTTTATTTGAAGTAAAACTGGAAAAATTGCTTTACATGAACTAAAATGCTAAAATTTGTGTTATTTTTCATTTTATCGCAAGTGCTATTTTTTCAGGTCTCTTAACAATGAGTTTATGCACGATTATCTAGCCCTTGAGCATATGGAAAAGGTTTCAGAATCTCAACTGGCTTCCTCGCCAATTTACTACATTCCACACCATCGTATGATAAAGTCAGGAAGCTCAACCACTAAATTACGTGTTGTATTTTATGCCTCGTCCAAGAGTTCAACTGGTGTATAGCCAGTGATGGGTAAAATACTAACAAATTGTAATTGGGCTCGATTAGAAATACTTTTAAGAAAATGTAATTAATTACAATTACCTGCGTGTTCTCGAATTACACTTCAATTACAGTACAGTAGTTGCCAAACCAAAAAAATATTTTGTTTGAATTTTACAACTGCATGTATGACTCCATAACTGATCAAAGTGTAATGAAAAATACAAGATTTTTGTTTAACTGTATGATCAGTGTCAAAACTCAGATGATTAGAGTTTAATTTTAATTAACAATGAACTTTATTGAGCAATTACAAGTACGATAAAAAAAAAGTTAATAACACAAATGTAAACACAAGGAAAAAACAAATTTTTGAGAAATTAAAAAACCAGAAGTTAATATATTATTTACCACGGACTAAATATGGTAAAAATATCAACAAAATTATTTACTGATTTAAACAATATTAATATTTGTTTTTGTGTTTACAATTGCCCAGATAAAAAGTAAAAACAAAATAATGTTGGTGTAATTCACAATATAGGGGTGGCAGTGATTCTGCATGGAAAACTTGACTTCCCTATACAAAACTTTACCAAGTTTTCTCTTTTTGTAAACAAGATATAGGTTAAAATTTTCACAAATGCAGCTGCAATATTTTGGTATTATCTTGCACACATTCACAAATATGCCACGAACTGTGTTTTTTGAAATAGGAGGAAATAGCCAGATAGCCTATGTGGAAATGTAGCATTAGTTCGCATGTGCCCTAACTGACCCTACACATAATTATTTTTTAAATTCTAATATAAGTTCTTGTTGACTTTGCAAAATAGTTGCATGTCACCTCATTTCCAACAAAATATATTTTCCCCGCACTAAAAAGCCTTTCAACTGGTGCACTCAATGGTAAGCCTGCGTTAAATTTAATAAGAAGTTGGAATGTTCAAAAGGACGTGTGTATTGTTATCGAGAGCCATGCACCCATAAACTTCACTTTTATAAACTTTGGCTGCATTCCTGTAAAAATTTTTTTCCTCCTCTGACTTTTTGTTTAGCATCGTAGTTGAAGTACTTGAAGCTACATTACAAGCTAATGAAGCTTCACCACAACATTCTGAGTGCATCATTTTGTTCTGTGGTATCGGAGATCCACTCAAACTTCAGAGAAGGTATTAGGCCTACAGCAAGAGTCAGCCTTTGGTTCTGCGAAACCTCTTCAAATCTTCTGTGGACTCCATCCAGCACAGCCTTTGTAAGCGGTCTGCGATACACTAACATTGTGTCTTTGGCTTTCATCTCGAGTTCTTTCTTCAGACACGTGATGGAGGACAGCAAGTAACCAGTATACATGTTCTGCCTGCTGAATATTGAGGATCATGTGACAGGATTCATTACCTAACACATTTAAGGTACCCTGTTTGAGAAACATGTGTGTTTTTCATTTAGGATTAAATTTTGCTATTTTTCGCTTAAATATTTTTTTTATGAATTTGGTTCGTGTCATGTAAGATTGAAGATTTTAATTGGATTCTGATACTTTTAAGAAGGAAAAGAATTGCTCACAAAGATTTAAAACTTAAGTTTAAAAAAATTAAAACATTGTTTGCTTAAACATTAGTACTGACCACAACATAATCATTCAGAACAATAGCATCCATGACATTATTGAGTTTATCACTGCAGTGAATTTGTACAAGAGATGTCAAAAACTTAACAACTTTCAAACATGCTTTCCGAGTGCTGTTTGGAGTGACGAGGGTAATTACTAAGTTTAGGGGCTTTTCTGTTAAAAAAAAAAAAGATGGAAAATTGTATATTTCCACTCTACTAATGATGCAGAACACTAATATATGAGGGGCATTAACATACGACTAATTTCTTAATATGTGCTAACCTAACCCCACGATGGGTGAATCACTATTTTACATTTTTAAACTAACCTAGCATTGTTGGGTTTTACACTAACCTAGGATTTTAGGGTTTTAAACTAACCTAGATATTTTTGGGTTTTGCGCTAACCTACGATTGTATGGTTTTACACTAACCTAGGNTTAGGGTTTTAAACTAACCTAGATATTTTTGGGTTTTGCGCTAACCTACGATTGTATGGTTTTACACTAACCTAGGCTTTTTGTGTTTTACACTGAACTTAGAATTTAGGATTTAAAGGAACCGTAAAACACACCAAAAGAATATCAATTTGCTCACTTAGTATAATTCCTCTGTCAACAGCCAATTCAACCTTACCTCACTCCACTCGACAGACAAAACACCGTGTTCCACAAATCCGCCACATACGCGAATATAATGCACTGAATCACTAGTTTTCAGCCGAATATAACGNGTTCCACAAATCCGCCACATACGCGAATATAATGCACTGAATCACTAGTTTTCAGCCGAATATAACGCAATGAAACACTCGTTTACTGTCAAATATAACGCACAGAAGCACTCGTTATTGCTTTCTACGTTTTTAAATACGTCGGATTGGGAGGGCACAACTTGACCCGGCAAAGACGTAATGGCGACTGATTTTTTTTAAATTGACCGTTAAAATGCTTGTAATGACATCCGTGGCCACTAGGTAGCGTGGAATCAGCAATGCGCGGCCATTAATAATGGCGGTGGACGTTAATAGACGTAAACAAACCAAGCAAACTGCTCGTACATTTTGCAATTTAAAAAAAAAAATGTTCTACTTATTTTAACAGTACGCCCTCTTGAATATGAACAAGGTAAGGTGTGCAGAACCCAATAACGCAACTTTTGTTGGTCTAGGACGTTTCGTTCAGAAAAGCCCCTAAACTTAATAATTACCAATACTGATTGTTAGTAACTTACCATGCAGGTAAAAACATGATTTTATCGGAATTACATTGAAAGCAACATTTTCTTCAAATGGGAGATATAAGTTTTTTTTCTACATATTGCGTCCAACCAATTTTTTAAAAATGTTAAATGAAATTCAATACACAATAAGACATATTTTCTTCCTTTAACAGCAATTAAATTTACCGTTTGTGCTGCACAGCATTGATGATGTGGCAACAAATACTGCAAATCATTTGACTTCTCATCCAAAACGGATAAAATTTCACAAAATTCAACGTCTTGTTCATCCCNGTCTTATTCACCCTCACTTTCATTCCAAACCACCTGCATATCATCGGCAGAAGCAGACACACTGTTTTCACGCTGCTCACTGACTGTCACACCAAACATTCTAAAAATCAAAAAATTTATCTTTCTCTGTCTTTTTATGGAAAACAAGCATGTACAACATATACCACTTTTTTCAAGATATTAGCAAATATTACACGTGAATGGTTTTATGAAGTTGGAGCCACACATTGTGCCTTATTCTGAATTCCAAAATCTCTCAAAATTTTGTCGAGGGCAGATGCTAGAACATCGTACTGTATTTAAAAAAATGGGGGTTGTTTTACAGTCGCAAGCAAACTGTTTCAACTTACAATAACACACAATGTTTACATGCCCATTCGGCTGCCAATCAAATCACATGTAAATGCATAAATTTTTCATATAAGTATAGACACGCACAGTTGATAATAACGCTAAATATTATTCAGTTATTTTTCAACTTCCTTATTTACATTGTGGTTATATCATTAACCTACTGCTAAGTAAATAATGGCGGCCATTTGGGAATTCAAAACATGAAACTCATAGATAACATGGTATGAAAATAGTGTGCACTTNATATTACGAAATTAGTCGGACGTTAATGCCCCTAGTATATTCGTGTTCTGCATCATTAGTAGAGTAAAAATATATCGTAATTTTAAATTTTTATTGTGTTTTTCAGAAAAGCCCCTAAACTAGATAATTACCTTAGCAAATATTACACGTGAATGGTTTTATGAAGTTGGAGCCACACATTGTGCCTTATTCTGAATTCCAAAATCTCTCAAAATTTTGTCGAGGGCAGCTGCTAGAACATCGTACTGTATTTAAAAAAATGGGGGTTGTCTTACAGTCGCAAGCAAACTGTTTCAACTTACAATAACACACAATGTTTACATGCCCATTCGGCTGCCAATCAAATCACATGTAAATGCATAAATTTTTCATATAAGTATAGACACGCACAGTTGATAATAACGCTAAATATTATTCAGTTATTTTTCAACTTCCTTATTTACATTGCGGTTATATCATTAACCTACTGCTATGTAAATAATGGCGGCCATTTGGGAATTCAAAACATGAAACTCATAGATAACATGGTATGAAAATAGTGTGCACTTTTGACATTTACATACCACGGCCGTGTTCCAAACTACCAACGGCCTGCAGTAAATTATGCATGATTTTGGTTCCATAAGGGTGGCACTATATGTACATATTTCTTTCAATTGTTTAGTATTTACGTTCATATTGTTATTTCAGTCTTTGGTAATGGTTTTTTCTCTAACACGTTAAACAAAACAGAAGTTTGTAAACAGTAATCTGAAAATATTTTCCGAAAGAAAAGAGTCAAAATAGTATGCTGTATACAGTATTTTTAAATGTCTTAAAAAATTAAATACCAACTTTTATTATAGTGTATATTTATAGCATCAATCTCAATCATTTAGTATTTTAGTTTTATGCAGTGATTAAAAAAAAAANTTTATTATAGTGTATATTTATAGCATCAATCTCAATCATTTAGTATTTTAGTTTTATGCAGTGATTAAAAAAAAAAATTAGAAGTGATTGCGCTTATTATTTTTTTGTTATTCCAAGCAAGAAAATTAAAAATGTGAGTAAATTATTTTTCATGAAACATGATCTCATAATATGGGGGTCGTCATTTTCGGTGAATATGGTAAGTATGCTGCCCTATCAGCCTTCAGATGACTAGCATTGTAGATTTCCTCTGCAAGGAGGCAGGATCTAGCCAGTGCACAGTCACTCCCATGAAACATTGTTTGACATGTGACCAGCAATCTGCAGTTATTGCAAGAGCTCCAAGTTTTGAAATTTCTTGAACCAATCTCTCTTTAAGCAAGCANGTGACCAGCAATCTGCAGTTATTGCAAGAGCTCCAAGTTTTGAAATTTCTTGAACCAATCTCTCTTTAAGCAAGCAATACTGTTCATGTAATCTATTACACAATGTTTTCCTGCTCATAACAGTCTCCTGCTAGGAGCAAGACCTTTGATCAGATTCACAAAATAACTATTTTCCACTATGGAAATGCTGGGCCGATTCACAAACAAAACTCAAAATAAGTTTATTGACAGTTGCCTGATTAACATTGGTTAGATCTGCACCAAAGGTAAGGAGTGTTTGTTTCTTTGCAGGAGGCTGATAATCTGTGTTCCCCAATCTTTTCTTAGAATCCAGCTGCAGTTGATCCATTTCATTAAGTTTTGCAGGATGAACACTCTGAAATAAAATAAGCAAGTAATTTTTGCCATAGTTGTAATTCTTTAACAATATTTAATCGCACACATTTTTCATGATTGCAGGGTGACAACACTTATTTAGATTCAATTATATGCCTACTGTAAGCCTAACACATCCATTCATCTCAAAACAATAACAAAAATAAATACATAGCTTAAATATATTAATTTAATGTTTAATTATTTAGTAACAAATGTATATATTAATTGTTTCATTTTGTTAATGTACAGTGATCGGATGTCATTTTGTGTAGAAATATGAAATATTAATTTCTGAGAATTACTACATTTTCATCTTTGATTTAAGATTTAGACTGTGTTAGAAATGATACATTCATTGTGTAATTTGAAAGGTTTATNCTACATTTTCATCTTTGATTTAAGATTTAGACTGTGTTAGAAATGATACATTCATTGTGTAATTTGAAAGGTTTATATTCGGACATTGTCGGCAGTCACTTGTTTAGCACTCGTGCCAACACACAGATGTGTTATCTATAATAAGAAAAATTAAAATCATAATTTACAAAGCGAGAATGCTTAAAAACTGACATATTAATTTTGTAATCATCCCTGAAATGCATTGAGATTTACTACCATTTAAAAATAATAAACATTGTAATACATTTTTTTAAAGAAATAATTATTTGGTAATTACATAGAATAAGGGCTTTTCTGAAAATAAAAGAAAATATCATGGAAAGTGGTATATTTCCACTCTACTAATTACACAGAACACGAATTTAGTAGGGTCATTAACGTATCATCAATACAAACCACAATTTCGTAATATGTACACACCTAACCCCACGATGAGCGAATCATTATTTAATATATTTAATCTAACCTAGGATTATAGGGTGTTAATCTAACTAAGATTGTAAGGTTTTAATCTAACCTAGGATTGTATTGTTTTAATCTAACATACGATTTTATTATAATCTAGGATTTTAGGGTTTTAAAGTAACGGCAAAACATACCGGAAGTATATGAATTAACTCGCCTAGGTAGGGCAGCGGGTAAAATTCCACTGTCCTCGGCCAATTCAACTACCATCGTCCATGACTTGCACCTCACCTCACTCGACAAAACACCATGATCTACTAAAAAGTCCAAGTAACGCTTGCCACATAGATGACTGTCATGCACAGAAGCACTCGTATTTGCACCCTGCATTCTTAAGTCCCCATTTTTAAGTCACAAGTCTTCGCATGGTCGAATTCGGAATTCACAACTCACAAACCTCATTGTATTGCATCTAAACAGCAACTAAACGCAGTTCACGTCTGCGCCGACAGCATTACATGGTTATTCAACATGGCATCTGATGTAAACAATTCCGCCGAACTCCTCGTATTTTATTTATTTTATTTAGTACGATCTACTTATTTTACCATTACGCCCTCTTCAATATTAAAAAGGTAAGCTGTGCTGTACCTATTTATGTTACTTTTGTGTGTGTGTGCTGTGTTTCGTTCAGAAACGCAGTTATTCGATATAATTACCTGGAAATAATGTAAACAAATATGGCGCGTGGTCAGAGAGCGAGAGAGCGCTAGCGAGTACACAACTTCGTGCTCTCTCTCTTTTGCACTCTCTCCGACGAATNCGTGGTCAGAGAGCGAGAGAGCGCTAGCGAGTACACAACTTCGTGCTCTCTCTCTTTTGCACTCTCTCCGACGAATTGAGACGATCAGTATGTTCTCTCTGACATCATAATGGCATGTCGTGAGAGCACGAGAGAGTGTTGTGTCACTGGGTCCTGTGTGATTGGGAATCAGAGTCGTCAGGAGTTGGTGAATGATTTGCAGGTTCTGTTGTTGCATTTGCAGTCTATTACCTTTCAGAATGAGCTTGCTGCTTTGAGAAAAGGTCAGTACTATTCTAGAGTTCGTAAACTTTGCCCCTTCATTGGCAAGGCTGGTCTGCTTAGGGTGGGCGGGAGACTCCACAACTCCGACCTACCATTTAAGCAAAAGCACCCTGCATTGCTGCCCAAATCGCACCCATTGACACATTTGATCATTCGCCATTATCACGAGACTAATCATCACCCTGGTCTTCGTACTCTGCAAATTATACTTCGGGGGAAATTTTGGATCCTGTCAGACATACATGCTATTAGCCAGCTTTTACGTCATTGCCTGAAGTTTTGGAAGGTGAGACGATCCTTGTGTACGCCAGTTATGGGTAACGTGCCCTCCATGAGAGCGCAGCAGGTGAAACCCTTCTCAAAGACAGGGATTGATTATGCAGGGCCCTTTTCTATCAAACCCAGTATAACCCATAAGGTTACTGTGCTAAAGGCTTACCTATGTAGTTTTGTTTGTTGTGCCACCAAGGCAGTGCATGTGGAGCTAACATTTGATTTATTCACTGATACTTTCCTGACAGCATACAAACGTTTCATCACACACAGAGGCAGATCGTCTGATGTGTATAGTGACTGTGGGACAAATTTTGTTGGGGCCCACAACCACCTGGTTGACCTACAGCAACTCCTTATGTCATGTTCTCACCATAAGTCAGTCGTTGATTGGTCAGCTCATCTTGGCATCAACTGGCATTTCAATCCCCCAGCTGCACCACACTTTGGAAGAGTTTGGGAAGCTGGTATGTGAAGTCTTTTAAAGGTCATCTGAGTAGTCATTGGTGATCAAATCCTTACATTTGAGGAGATGTACACAGTGGTAGTCCAGGTAGAAGCTGTTTTGAACTCGAGGCCTCTGTGCCCTCTTAGTTCCGATGCTAACGATTTCTGTGCTCGAACTACAGTTCATTTCCTAACACTTGAACCTCTCGTCACCCTGCCAGAGCCAGATCTTGGTGAAGTCAAAGTGAACCGGCTCCAGCGCTGATAACTGGTAGAGCGCTTTCATTAAGATTTTTGGCACTAGTGACATCGCGACTACCTCCACACACTCCAGCAACGACCCAAGTGGCTGGACAAGTATCGCAGCTTAGCCCCAACCAGTTTGTTTTGATTAAGGAGGACCGCACCTCCCCTCCCCCTTCGGCAGTGGCACCTCGGGCGAGTAGCCGAGCTCCACCCAGGAAGTGATGGTGTTGCGTAAGTATCTATTGTGTGAACTTCCCATGGACTCATAAAGCATGCAACTGTGAAGCTGTGCCCCCGACCTACTGACAATTGAAATCTTCATTTCAAGGTGGGCAGGATATTTGGAGTATAAATAGTGTACATAGTGTACTGTGAACATAAATAAGGCCTATTTTTAAATNCAAGGTGGGCAGGATATTTGGAGTATAAATAGTGTACATAGTGTACTGTGAACATAAATAAGGCCTATTTTTAAATTGCGTGTTGGCAACCCTGCATACAGCAGGGAACTTCTGGCTGTATAGATTCGCTAGCCTGTTTCTCAACAGTAAACAACAGTCAATATGGCGCCTTGTTATGTAAGCAGGTAGCTGATTGCTAAAAAAGTGCAACCTTGTACTATTTTGTCTTTTTGCTCGCAATTTGCGTTGTTGACACAACACACAGGTTACAAAAAGTGTGACACGAAAAGCTTTTTCCTTTGACAGACATACAGCCACCACAGTCAGGAATGAACGTGTGAGTTAAAAGAAGTAAAATAAAATAATGATTGACATTATACACTGAGGCGACAGAAGTCATGGGATACCTCCTAATATCGTGCCGGACCTCCTTTTGCCCGGCGAAGTGCAGCAACTCGACGTGGCATGGACTCAACAAGTCGTTGGAATTCCCCAGCAGAAATATTGAGACATGCTGCCTCTATAGATGTCCATAATTGCGAAAGTGTTGCAGGTGCAGGAGTTTGTGCACGAACTGACTTCTGGATTATGTCCCATAAATGTTCGATGGGATTCATGTCGGACGATCTTGGTGGCCAAATCATTCGCTGGAACTGTCCAGAATGTTCTTCAAACCATTCGCGAACAGTTGTGGCCCGGTAACATGGCACATTGTCATCCATAGAAGTTCCATCGTTGTTTGGGTATATGAAGTCCATGAATGGCTGCAAGTGGTCTCCAAGTAGCTGAACATAACCCTTTCCAGTGAATGATCGGTTCAGTTGGACCAGAGGACCCAGTCCATTCCATGTAAAAACAGTCCACACCATTATGGAGCTACCACCAGCTTGCACAGTTCCTTTTTGACAACTTGGGTCCATGGATTCGTGGTGTCTGCGCCACAATTGAACTGTACCATTAGCTCTTACCAACTGAAATCGGGACTCATCTGACGAAACCACGGTTTTCCAGTCGTCTAGGGTTCAACCGATATGGTCACGAGCCCAGGAGAGGGGCTGCAGGCGATGTCGTGCTGTTGGTAAAGGCACTCGAGTCGGTCTTCTGCTGGGATAGCCCAGTACAGCCAAAGTTCGCCACACTGTCCTAACAGACACATCCGTCGTACGCCCCATATTGATTCCTGCGGTTATTTCACACAGTGTTGCTTTTCTGTTAACACTGGCCATTCTGCGCACACGTAGTTGGTCTCAGTCATTAAGTGCAGGCGGTCGACCACTACATTATCCATGGTGGGAGGTTATACCTGAAATGAGGTATTCTCGGCACACTCTTGACGCTGTGGATCTCGGAATGTTGAATTCCCTAACCATTTCCAAAATTGAATGTCCCATGAGTCTAGCTCCAACTAGCATTCCGCGTTCAAAGTCTGTTAATTCCCGTCGTGCGGCCATAATCATGTCAGAAACCTTTTCACGTGAATCACTTGACTACAAATGAAAGCCCAGCCAATGCACTGCCCATTTATACATTTTACATGCGATAGTACTGCCATCTGTATATTTGCATATTGCTATCCCATGACTTTTGTCACCTCTGTGTATATATTCATAATTGTTATAATTGCTGCAAGATGTTTTGCAATTTCATCATCAATAATGGAATATAATCTAGATAAGTAATATAATTGTGTCAATATGTTTGAAATCGAGAATACTAATGAATTAATAAACGTGGAGGACAGAACTTCGGAATTCCAATTCAAGAGAAATGTTACAAAACAGGGTTTTCTCCCCAGCAGAGTCACCTGGATTTTTGGATGTTGGAAACATGGTGGTTTGTTGCCGTTGGCTGGCTGATTTTTTTTTGGAACAATTCTGTTTTCTTGTGTCCTTCAATTTCTCCACTGCTTCATCTTTGCCACATTTCACCTTCACCGGTGTTCAACCCTCACTGTTCAGTGCCGAGTAGAACGTCTCANCCCCAGCAGAGTCACCTGGATTTTTGGATGTTGGAAACATGGTGGTTTGTTGCCGTTGGCTGGCTGATTTTTTTTTGGAACAATTCTGTTTTCTTGTGTCCTTCAATTTCTCTNTTTGGAACAATTCTGTTTTCTTGTGTCCTTCAATTTCTCCACTGCTTCATCTTTGCCACATTTCACCTTCACCGGTGTTCAACCCTCACTGTTCAGTGCCGAGTAGAACGTCTCAACTTAGCTCAATTTTATAGGTAAACTTGTCATTTAGAAGTCGATGGATTGGAAAAGGCTAGGCCATTTCGCCCCCTGCGCCATAACAATTGCAGTGCAGTTTAGAGCAATGCCTCGCCGCTGCAGCAGGTTCAGTCCAATTTTCTCCAGAAAGCATGATGATTTGAGTTCTGGCACCTGCAGGAGCCATATAGATAATAATAGGAAATGCATATCACACTGTAAATATATACAGGCTGATTCTAAAATCATGGGACAAACATTGAGGGGTGGTAGAGCTAACTAAAACAAACAATTATTGTATAGGAACATATGGGTGGAAGTGACGCGTTGAGGTGTTGAGAGCGTTGTGGGCCAGTCCGATCGCCACCACAATTGCCAGATTTATCGAGTCTCGATTTTTTTCCTATGGGGGCATTTGAAAGCCCTCATTTATGAGACTCCCGTTGATTCCATTGAAGACCTCGTCGCTTGACTATCCTGTGCGGCTGCACGCGTGCGTGAAATACCCGGCGTATTTGAATCTGTTCTACAATCACTCCACCGACGCTACCAAGCTTGCATTACTGTTGGTGGTAGCAATTGTGATCAATTATTATAAACATTGCTGTAAAAAGGCATTTAGCGGCGACATTGTAAATAAACAATGTGTTGCATTTCATGTGTCATTTTTGTGTTTGTGTCTCAACGCGTCACTTCCGTCCATATATTCCTATACAATAATTGTTTGTTTTAGTGAGCTCTACCACCCCTCAATGTTTGTCCCATGATTTTAGAATCATCCTGTATACCGGTAAATAAATGTGTGAAATGATTAACTTTGTGTGCATGGTAATGTCTGTCATATTTAGAGAACCACTTTCACACTTATTTTTTGTAAGAATGCCAAGATCGTATGAAATAGTTTATGGTGGCTAGGCATGAAACACAGTAAAACAGAAGAAGAGAGCAAAGAGAGACTATGGATAAAACTTATAGTTAGCAAAAGCAGCTGTGTGAGTACACATCTCCTTGCTGATAGATCATTTAGTTTGCCCAAATTTGTATACCCCATACTGCATATTAGTGAAGTTTATTTTCAGTAAAATTATGTGTACAGAAATTGTTTGTTACAGAATAGGGAGGACAGGTGGCTTAATCACTTGTATTTTATGTCATCTGCATATCTTAGAAATTAGTCACCTCTAACTTGTGAAACAGGAAACATTTTTTTTTCCGGATGGTCTGTACTAATGCAGGTATTAAATATATATATATTTTTTGCGATTGATTGGTATTTATGTATATGACATTTATTATAACTTCAAACTTGTGGCATAAAATCCTACTACAAGACACCACTGTTTCAGTATGGCAGCCATCATGCAACCAGAAAATTCATGGGATACACTACCTTATTCAGAAGGAAACTTTTTATGTACTGCCATTCGCAGTGAAGTCACGTTAATTTAAAAATTGACGTTATACTGCCACTGTGGAAGACAGTATGGCTTATAGTGTCGTTGTTAATGCNCAGTATGGCAGCCATCATGCAACCAGAAAATTCATGGGATACACTACCTTATTCAGAAGGAAACTTTTTATGTACTACCATTCGCAGTGGTCACGTTAATTTAAAAATTGACGTTATACTGCCACTGTGGAAGACAGTATGGCTTATAGTGTCGTTGTTAATGCCCCCAGGCACAGACTATATGATGCCTGAAGGTTAAGGGGTTTGCAATAATGTAGTCTTTTACTGTTTCATTTTGAAGCACGAATATATTGTCTGGAGTTTACATAAGAACTACATACATCAGCACTTCCGAGCACACCATGGATTAAACTGATCTCGTATTAACTGGGTGACGTCGTGGTTGAGTGGGGCTTCTCTGGGCGCCGATTCTTATACTTAACTCAGCGGTGAGTGTTGGTAGGGGGATGAGCTCCGGCGAAATGGTAGGCCTTGGAAAAAGGCCCACAGGGGCTGCCGTCTCCCTGGACTGTGGTTTGGACTCGTGCTCACGTCTTCNGGTGTGGTACCTAATTTGACTACTCGTATTAACTGGGTGACGTCGTGGTTGAGTGGGGCTTCTCTGGGCGCCGATTTTTATACTTAACTCAGCGGTGAGTGTTGGTAGGGGGATGAGCTCCGGCGAAGNATACTTAACTCAGCGGTGAGTGTTGGTAGGGGGATGAGCTCCGGCGAAGTGGTAGGCCTTGGAAAAAGGCCCACAGGGGCTGCCGTCTCCCTGGACTGTGGTTTGGACTCGTGCTCACGTCTTCTCGCGATTCCTTGACGCAACTCTTCCCTCGGCGCGGTGATAATGAACTGTTTGCCCAATTCTCTCGTAAAGGGGTTTTTATGCTTGCCAGTGTCCTCCCTTAAGTGTCGGCACGTGTCTCTATTATCGGGGGAGGGGGTGAGGTGGTGGAACGCAGAACAATGCCTTTCAAAACACGTGCCCTGGTTCCTGAAGGTTGGGGGCGGGGGGGTTAGCACTTTGTTCCTAGCTTGCTCTGTCAGCTACTTCTTGGTGCGTTTCCACATTGTCCTGTGGTTTTCTGAATTTAGGCGAACTGCGTTTTTATATCTCGTGAAACCTATGCTCTCAACAGATCTCACGGGCTTGCTAGAGGCATAGGGGGGTGAGTGGGTGGAGGGGGATGGACGACGCCTCAGCGACACGTGTAACTGCGATCCGCCACCTGCCTCGTGGCACGTGTCGACTGAGACGCGCTCGCAAAGGGGGTCTGCGAGGCTTCATTTCCAAAAGACATCACTCGTAAAAATATTAACACTGTTATAGATACCTGAAAAAAATACGTGTTTATCGAATTTCAGCTTTACAAGTAGAATACTGATAAACATTTGTTACAAATAAAATTGCACCTTAAAAATGATAAACAATAACATGAATTTATGATCATGGCAGAGGATAATACCTCCCTTTCTCATACAGTACTCCCTTGCATGTGTTGGCTGTGCACATGGTTGATTAGTGTGTAATGGTTGACATGCCGCTGCTCTGGACAGGGCACAGAGGACTTCGATAGCCACTGCTGTTACTGCTCCGTGTGGCCTCTGAGCGCTTGTTAATAGGAATCAGTAGGGACACCCTAGTTTCGCGAAAAGATCTCCGCACATGCTAGATGTCAATACGCTACGGACGTATCAGTAGTTTTGTTGTGCTTATTGGCGGCGTTGTTTTGTGAGAAGACATTTTCTTACTTGACTGGCCAATCATAATTAAATAACTCCGATAGCGTAGATCTGTGATTCACTGGCAGACACCTAAGATGCAATACATGGGAACTGTCCAGTCACAAAAGTGAATCTGGGCTAAAGTTTTATAAAATACAACTGGTCTTGAAATATTTTCGCAAAATGCGGGTGTCCCTGGGGATGAGTCGCTACCCCGAAGACTGGCAGAGGACAGGATAAGCTGCTACCTGACGGGAGAAAATCTCAAGAAGAGGTGGAGCTGCTACCCCGAAGGGAGCAACACTCAGGAATGGCATGAGGTCTGGAAATGTGACTCCCTGAAATAAATGTGGCCAACCAGATAATGTTTTCCACTTTATTACCCCAACCGCTGACTGCTCGGGCGATGCAGAGCATGTTCTTTATGGCGTGTGCAGGAACCGGCGGCATGTTTTTTACACCTTTACCTGTATACATTTTTGTAGCGAGGCAGCTTGATGACTACTGTTCTTGAGTTCTCAACATACTGACATGAGCAAGTTCACGGACTAGGGTCACCAACAATAACCTGCCACGAAGAAAATATTTCTAAAAAAAAATGGTTGCCTGTAAAGTCGGTTTTACGGGCGAAGATTTTACGTGACAACGTAGTGCTGCGCGCNCGCAACCGCTGACTGCTCGGGCGATGCAGAGCATGTTCTTTATGGCGTGTGCAGGAACCGGCGGCATGTTTTTTACACCTTTACCTGTATACATTTTTGTAGCGAGGCCGCTTGATGACTACTGTTCTTGATTTCTCAACATACTGACATGAGCAAGTTCACGGACTAGGGTCACCAACAATAACCTGCCACGAAGAAAATATTTCTAAAAATAACTAGAAAGGTTGACAAAACGAATAAAATGCAGTTTCACCATAAATTTTATTCAGTAAAATGCTTTTTAACAAAATGAATTTTTACCTTTGAAATAAACAACTCACTATTATTACACTTGTACACTGTAATGATTGTAACACAGACTTTCTAGTGTTTTTATAACTTAATTTAACACACAAAACATTTACATACATATTTTACAGTCAGTGTATATACTTTTTGCACATAACAGGTCACAAACTGGAACAATTACATTGCTTTGCAACATGGATAAATGCTATGAACATAGAATATTTTTCTAACAATAACACAGAATAAATAGTATGTATGTCTTTCTTAAACTTAATATTTATTCTTATAATTTCCAGACAACGACTAGGAGGGAAGTACATTGAGCCTACGTTACAATGTTGATGACTTGGTAATGAAATATTTTTGGTGTCTTCATGAAATTCCTTATTCTTGCTACAGTGACATGATTGTCAGTGCAGGTTCTAAGATAAGTTGAATTGTATCCACTTAGCTAATGGTGCATGGATGGTTGGGTTTCGATGTTTTACTTCATTGTTAATTGGTAAAGTGGACTAGATGTCAATTACGATGTTAAATGCGGAAAATAAAAAGTGTGCTTTCTTTTCGTGCAATGTTAAAATACGTCAAGCATTGCAGATAATGTTTGTGTGGCATTCTTTCTTCCGAAATGAAGGAATTTATTGTTACAGTATGGGTTACAATAAAATTATATTTGTAAATGTAGAAAACTAGAAAAATTAATTTAATCAGAATTTGATCAGTTATAAAAGAATAAAACTAACATGGGAAAATTAAAAATAAGTTTACATCGCAAGAGAATTCACTATGCTTAAGTAATAACCCTTACCTCACAAGTAATAAATATTTTCCAGTTGCCAGAATAAAAAATTACCGTTAGATCTTGGTATGTATGATGAGACAGTTTGGGGAAAACATAATGTAGGCTATAATAAGATATAGCCTGTCGATGAGGAGATGGTTGAAGGTCGCAAGTGTAGTGGGCATTTGTGCCTAGTGAATGTTGTCGCTCATGCAACAGAAGGCATTGGCGACTAAATCTACAGATTCTTATAATCTAGTGATTAATTTTATTATTAGATTGTTTCATATTATAAATTAGAAAATATAAATTTCAGCTGCTCTGAACGGTTACGAATACTTGCTATAAGTTTTGTACTTAATTAATGTTTTTAAAAAACTAGTTATCTGATAATCTTGTACTGAAATGCTGTCTGATGGAGGAAAGAAACTATTCAGTTTTGATTTTCATTTTCCTTAAGATGCACATGTGGCCATGTTTATTGCAGACATGGTGTTTGAAGTTACATCTGTGAACTTAAATTTGTTGGCTCAAAAAATTATACAATTTCTCATATTGCTACTTACACCATTATTCATAAAACATTCATATACTAAACAGACGCAACAAGTGCATTTAAACACCACAGCTAAATTGGTTTAGTTCTGTTAGAAACTAATATTTGATATATGAAATCTTGTACAAATAGTTTTAAATATAATTGCTATATAAGGTGCTTTGTGTCTAGAATATTAATAATTTGACAACATTGAACATCACAAAAAGTCTTACTAGCCTTACATGAAGCATACAAATCTTATAGGTTTGGTCTCTAAAAAAATATTCTCTAGACAATATTTACCGACATAGATGATGGTTAAAATATTGAGCTGTACTTACAGTTATTTTTTTATAGCAAAGGTTGTGAAAATTTAGTGTTTAGCAGAAATTTTGCATACATTTATAGTAAGTATGTAATCTGAAATAATAATTTTGGCATTAATATTTAGCAGTGAAGTTTAAAATAAGTAACCCGTGTGAATTGTTATTTGTGGTATGGAAGCATCTTAAAATACAATTCATAATTTATTGTGCAAGTAATTCCTTACAGCATCATCTTTCACGTTCCCAAAAAGTATTTCCAAACTTGATTCTCAAAATTTAAGATTAGTATAGCACGAACATTTTTTTGTGTTCAGCTACCACAACAGTGACAAAAATATTACTTTGGTGCACAAGACTGTCTTGAGCAATGTTAGCTGCCTACTAAAAGATTTGTTTTCCTTCAGTTTTTTATTTGTAAGTTCTTCGAGAGTTAACAAACAAAAAAATTTTATTTTATCTGTTTCCGGGAGTTTCTATCGCAAGGAATATTTCTTCCTATTTATGTTGGTGATGGTAGGATGACACTTCTCCAATGTGGGAATACTGTCAATTTTATCTGACTCATGTAGCTTTTGCACCTTGGTTCAGTAGCGGCTCGCAATATACGTTCGACGCACTGCTTCACATGAATTTTATAATCAGTTTTTATTTTATCTGCCCAGTCCTTATTTAATGCCATTCCTCCATAAGTTTGAAGAATAAACAACTGCTTCTTACGCCATTCTTTCATTGAGGTACTGAACACCTCTAGAAAACACACCTGCAATACCACTGACGCGCTAGCAGTTTCGCCTCAAAAACGCAGGTTAGGAAATGGAGAATGTGGTGATATAGACCGTTGTTTACGGGGACAATGTTTGGAAACAGCCTTGTTTTACTTTCCACTGAAGTACTCTGGCAGCCCTCGTAGTTTCGCGCCAATACCCAAATACTATAGACGTTTTCCCGAGCCTCACCGAAGAAGCAACGTCTGGCCAGTAATCCGCTCACGTGCAGAGTTGTCAACTTGGTGATTTTCTCACTAGATCTGTTGATTTCAGATGAAGGTCTGGTGGCCAAATTTCATTTTTGCGACAAGTCGAAAAGTTAGTGATTTATGTAAAAATCTGGTGACATTTGGTGATTTGAACGACGAGTGAAGATTTTTTCTATTATCAAATTATTGCACTTTTGTGTCTTCAGGAGTGTTCATTTCCATGGAATATGTGATACACACACGGAGAAAGCATGGGAATATGTTAAGACAGATATTATATGCATGTTTCTTTACATGTGATTATACATTTGTATGTAATCTTGTGGACTGTCTTTGCGAGAAAAACAATATGGTTTTGCTTAGTAGTAAGCAAAGTTTTGAGAACTTCACCACTGGAAAAGTTCTTGAACTATCTATTTATGCAGCTTGTGAGAGTATTGCGCATTTGTAGGCATATATATATATATATATATACATATATATATATACATATATATAATAGAGAGAGAGGGGGGGAGAGAGACAGATACACATACATCTGGAGGTAAGCAACTATTAGGAACAAGAATAAATTATATTCATAGATAAAAAATTATTGTATACATTTTGTCTAAATTTAATTTGAAATATTTTAATACTACAATCTGGTGATTTCAGTGTAATTTTTCTTTCTAAAAAGTTGGCAACTCAGCCTGCGTCTACAGGTGACTTTCTCTGCGGGTAACTTGTCCGCGAGTTACAAACTGTTGACGTGACTTGGGACATAACATTTCAGCGGTGTAAAAATTGTTAATGAAAAATTATATAACTTTATTAATTTCATTGTTCAATAACACCAATACGAGGCTACAAAGTTTTAAAGTTTTAAGACAATCGGTTAAAAGTTTGGCGTGAAATTGTTTGCAGATATATTAGACAACGTCTGAGATATGGAAAAATTAACTGTACATTTTTTTTGTTTATAATTTTTTTGCAGACATTTTCGTCTTATACTTTTTTTCTACGACCCGCCGTTCTGGAGATATTATGCAAAATAAAATTTCAACTCCTTGTATAGCAACACCTTTTTAACCCAGTGAACTCCAAATTCTATTGCCACCCTTTGCTCATTGCGCTTCGCCTACTTTCATGCTCACGAGCCGCCACTGCTTTGGCTGTATGTACTTACTATGAGCAGACATCACATATTTATAGATTCTATGGTACTGTGAACGTAAAACTCATCTTTGAAGACACAAGCACTGCACAGCTCTCCTTTACATTGTAAGTAAAATACTTAAAAAAAATAAAAAATTGAAAGCACATAAATATACAAAGTAATATTTTCTGTTTGGAAATGGGAAGATCTCAGAAACTTCTTGCACTGTGTACTCCTCCTCTGTTTCATTAACTCGTCGCAGGAGATATAACATCAGCGGTGAATATAGGTCAGACTAATTAAATTAATTATTTGATGTTGGTACATTTGTTACTACATTGCAAATATGAAAGCGGAATTTGACACAGATTAAGCTTACGTGATTTACATGTCAGCGAGAAAAGTAAGTTGTTTTGGTACTTGATTTCAAATTCTATTTGTGTGCATCAGATTTACTAAAATATTTTGATTTCTATGACTAGATTATTTCATTTAAATGAGAGACGATACACTGCACAACATACATGTGGCGTAGGGATTCGAATCAGCGTACAGTAATACACAGGCTGTACCACACAGTTACATGAACCAGACACGGCTTAACGATACTTGGCCAAGAAAGACTATGCTGCCGATACAAATACAAGAACGTTCTGAGGAGATTTTAACCGAAACCATGAAATTAATGTTTTTATCTTATTACTTCAACATACAATATTTTTTCTGCTTGAGAGAGTAGTTAACATTTTAATTTCCACACAAGCAAAAGTTTACATATCCTATAAATACTTAGGTCCCAGTATCACAACTCGATCAAATAAAAGGTATCTGATGACACGACAGTATTGGGCTCATCAAAATTCACTTAATACTTACCAAAACCCTTACTTCTGGCCTAGTCACAGATCAAAGATTGACAAAAGCCAGGGATCAAATACTACTTCCCAAAAGCTTTAAAAAAATAACCAGGTCGCATTATTATGGTGCGATGGATTGGAATGTGGTACATAGTAGACGACAGTATTGACTCGTCAAGATTCGCCCAGCAGGAGCGGCGAACCAGGGAGGGGGGAGGGGCAGCTCAAGGGCGAGCGTGCACGGGGGTGGTGTCCTCTGGGCTGGGCGAGTCGTCCCTGCGAGACTTGACCCGCACGACGGCCCGGCGGCCACCGCCGTCGTCCAACTGCTGGGTGTACTTGGGCCCCACCGCACCGGGAGTCTGCAGCCGCACCTTCTCAGGGTCCCCGGTCGTCTCGTCGGAGCGCATCATGAAGAACAGACCGAAGTTGAGTTGCGGGATGTCGTAGAACACCGTCAGCATCAGCATCATGAAGGTCAGGCCCACCAGCAGGTACACTGTACAACACCATACATTGCTCCTCACTATCGCTGATCTCCTCACTTTGTACACACGGACTGGGCTGGTGTCATTAACAAGGTAACGAACGTCCCACACCAGTCAGGTTTTGCTTTCCCCTTCAGTCTATACGGTAGTTTTTTAAAAGCGAAAATAGCTAAAACAAAGTGTTTTTCACAAAAAATTTTAGACATGAAAATTTTGGTACAGAATCTTTGAAGTGGTTTAGTGGTGAAGCACCTCTACAGAAATATTACACATGTCATAGCAAAACTACTCTTGGTGATGCTATGCTAGTTGTTTAATTTTTTTAAAGAAGCTTTTCAAAATGTTTGTGTTCTAATGACAACTGTGCATAGCTTAGGCTGCATCTGAAAATTGATGTACGTCGGTACTATGGGAGTTTAGGGGGGGTTAACGACTCAATTTTTTTTATTAGCTTGCTGGGCAATAGTTAAAGACACCAACAACAGGTGTTAATGTGTAAATTTTTTACTCATTGCACATGGTTTCACAGATTGCCTTAAATTAATATTTATTTTTATCTTTCATTTAATTTAAATGTACAATTGAGGGAAGTAAATTGCCTAATTAATTTTCAGTGATATACATGGATGTGTTGGTAGTTATAGCAACCAATGTGCCACATGTCTTACCAGTAATATTTAAAAAAAATTAATGTAAAATATAATTTATAGCAATTGAACCTAAAACAGTTTCTGCTTCTCAAGCCTTGCTCTAAGTCACGTATAGAGGCAGAAGGCAAATCTGGTGTGTATGTGTGCAAAGACTATAACCACGATACTTTTGAAGGCTAACAGATTTAGGATCCAATGAAAATTGCTCGATAGATCATCATTATTGAGTTTGTCTAACTAAAGGATCTGGTATGCAGTATTATGATCACACCTTAGCCGAACACCTGCACATGAATACACTGTCACAATATGACATGTAAGGGGAGGCTACCTGGAAGAATTCTGCAAGAATATGAGCCAATGATCGCTTAAGACGACACCATCCACACATCAATTCTAGTGCAATTTGTTCTTCAACTATAAATTGCTCTGTCAATGTACAAAAATTAAGTAATTTTTGAGTTGAGTTGATAGGTTTTGGTTGGCGCTTAACTGCAAGGTCTTGAGCACTGGTGGAGTGAAATGAGGCGAGGACTGAGCAGTTGTTGAATGTATGTGCATGGGAAATCGTAGTTCCTTGAGAAAACCCATAGGCAAACTGCAACGTCCACTACACTTCCCACATGCGAAAATCTGGGCTTTCTTCTGAGGAATCAAGCCTAGTTTGCTTTGGTGAGAGGCAAGTGGTCTGACCATCACACCATTGCAGCTCCCATGGAGACTAGTGACCTACCCTTAGTCATCCAAGGGTCCCCTACAAATAATGCGAACCAGTTTTTTTACATGACAAAACATGTATGCATGTTATTAAAAGTGTATAAATGATTATACCTACATGTAATGTGTACTGTGATGCAGATTATTGTTTACAAGCCATTCCGACTAGTTTTTTTTGTCATATGGCCAGTAACAGCAGTTTTGTTCACAAGTTTATATGTTGAAAACGAATATTGTGTGCACAGCTAATTCGTGGCCAATTGGAAATTTTTTCAAACCTCAGAAAACTAAATCATTGTCCATAGCTGAAGAAAAGGTGTTTCAAAATTCCTATTCCAAAGTTCTAAGGTTTGTGTAGAGGAATGAGTAGATAATGTTTTGAACATGAACACGTGTCTGGAAACTTTTTGAGCTACAATTAAAATAAAATCAAATCAGAAGTTAAAATCACGAATGTTTGCTGGGTGACGCGCCGTTGCTGATATGAATTCTAATTTTAAAAGAAAAACATGTTTACAATAATTTAACTATTCGGTTATTGGCTTCAGTTGTTTTATGTGCTTTACATCTTGGTCAACTACAACAGTTGCTCAATGTTACTGCCAACATTGTACTTGCTTGGTATGTAGCCAGACTTGGGTTTGTCATGGAAATTTATGTACTCAGTGTGGGGCAGCGGTGGCGCAGTGGCCAGGGCGCTCGCCTCCCACCACGGCGATCCGGGCTCGATCCCCGGCGGGTTCACTCCCGGATTTTTGCATGTGGGTATCGTGCCAGACG